>WNGS01152443.1:0-15110 GCA_020271785.1 Procambarus virginalis
TAATATATATATATATATATATATTATATATATATATATATATATTCACTGAGGGAATATGGTCTAATTATGGTTTTTCATTGGGGGGGGGGATTAAAAAAAATTGTAACATGTCGCACTGTGTTTGACCTTTCCTGCTTCTGAAAAAAGGTTGCCAGTGTTTGGGTAAAAAGCTGACGTATATTAATATTTTTATGGCAAGATATTTTGAGATGCATATTGTGCTATTTGAGGTGTTTTTGTTTTATACTAATTAAGTTGGTAAAAAAAAATGTTCCTATGGGTTTCTTGTTGGTCGAGGCCCATATAATGATAATATAAATATTTGCTCAGTATGTGGTAACTTTACACACACTAGCAGGGATGGAGATATAAGGGTGCAAAGCCCCCACGACGAATATTCGCAGGGGCGACACAGGGCAGTTGACTAGGCTTTATCCAAAAACATAAGGGACAGTAAAAAAAGAAAAATGGAGACGTGGCTGGAAACGCACACCGGATATTTAACAGATGAAGAATTTTGCAATAATGAAACTTGCATTGTGTATCCTGTAAACTGCATATCTTGCGTCCCGTACGGGATGGCGAAGGACATATCAGTGAAATACAAACATGCAAGCGCCTATAGTGAACGCAGGCCTTTGTATAATCTCAAGAGATGTGTTCCCCATGATCGCCCAATTCCCGGTTCAATTCATGTCTCCAATCGTCGAGCTGAAAATCTCCCCTGCATTATTGCCGCTGCCGTGCAGTATGGGATAGGGGCGCCTGTAGAGAACAATGAGATCGCCAAGTCGCATATAGAAAAATCCAAAGATCGCGATATGCTCGCTGGATTAAAAGAAGATACAACACAAAATCGCCTCATCTATTTCAAAAAGGCCATAGAAGCCATAACGAGATTCATCAAATCTTCTCCGGAAATCGCACGAGTTGTATTACCTGTGGGTATTGGTCGCACCTGCGTTCAAAGAGATGAAGTTTGGGAGGAAACTTATCTTCCAATTATTGAAGATCTGTATGAAAACTTAAAACATTACGATGTTAATGTTATATTAGTGCGTAATGACCAGAGCTCCAAGTTAAAAAAAATGTCCCTGGCAACTCTACAATGCGCAGTTGTCCCCCGCGCCGGCGTGAAAAGTGTATATAGACCCCTTTCCGAGTCACTACCTCACAAGCCAGCACTATGGAGCTTCCCTCCCTGATTGGCGACTTTGCCTCTTTGCCCATCTATAACAATCGTGATTGTCTGCTCTATGATTTGGATGCGACAAGTGTGCAGTTGAGTGAAATGGTACACACTTTATGGGAACGATACCCCTATGCTCGATTGCATCGGAAAAACCTGCCGTACAAAAATCGCGCCGTTAGAACTGATAGAGATATCCCCGGCCTCATATTTGTTGGCGAAGCACCCGAATTCTGCAATAGGATGGACGACGACCCCTATGAAAGTTATGCTGTTTTACCGCACCTTATTGGATTAATCACCCAGTTTACCAACGGTCCAGCGACGCCATCTTCTTACAAAAAGCCCAGGCATGAAGCATGGAGTTTGGATGAGCATTTTTATGACGGCCTGAAAAATGATACCGAATACCAAAGATGGCGTTGGTTTGACAAAGCTCTGCGAAAAGCCATTGAACACATTCTTCAGAGAAGCCGAAGAGGACAAGTGGGAAGGATTATTTTCCCATATGGGTTGGGCAAGGCTTGCGGGCAATATCTCACAAGTGGCGAACGCAACATATGGGAGACTAAATATTTCCCTGTGATGTGCAAATTGGCTCAGAAACTGCAAGAACGTGGTATAGCGACTTTAATGATATGTCCTGTAAATAATGACACGCCAACTCGCTCTCCAACCCATGGCATCTTTAGACACAAGATTCCGTGTATGGCCATTCCACCAGTTTCTACGAATGATAAAGACTGTGTTTCTACTGTCGGACCTGCGGCTGACGTGAGAGAAGACGGGTCAGCTGTCGTGGAAGATACCACGAGCGTTGCTGTGGAAGATGATCCATCTACCGGCGCCATGTCTGTTACTGTAGAAGATGATGTGCTCACTATTGTGGAAGATGACGACGATGAAGGCAAAGAGAAAATGGAATATAATGAAGATGAGATTAGAAAAGCTGTAGAATCTATATTGTAATATTTCACACGAATTAAAAAAAAAAAAAAGTTAACCTGTATTTTTATTTATTTTTCCCAATTTCTCTACACACACACACACACACACACACACACACACACACACACACACACATGTTGACCTGTATTTTATTTATTGTTTCCTAATTTCTCTGTACAAAAAAAAAAAAAACTATGAATTACATATTATAAAAGCCTCTAACAACTCTGTGACATGGTGCATATATAAGATGAAGGTTATGTTAAAAACTTTTTAATCGCTTCGAGATGTGTTCCAACTACATGCGAGCCAAATTACGGCGACTCAAAGATTCTATTATTGAAGTGGATTTCCCCAACGATGATATATTTAAACCCGGGGACTGTATTGTCTATGATCTTCCTGCCCTACACCAGTTTTCTAATGGTTATTCCCAACAGCTGTGGGAAAAATATCCTTATGGGATAGTTGAAAAGAAAATATGCCCTGAAACGCTTTGTGCCGTAGTTACGGATCGTGGCACTCCAGGAAATATAATCCTCTCCCCGCCACCAGAACCTGATGTGCAGCCTTATCTCATAGCCCTCATATGTCAGTATAGTGTAGGTGCGTCTATTGAAAATAATGACATTAACCAATTTCATATTAAGCACAGTAAAGATATTGATTTAGTAGCAGGATTGCGGAGAGATACAACTATCAACAGACGCTGGTGTTTTAAAAAGGCCGTAAGTCGCATTATGAGAGAAGCCAAGAGTAATAATTCTATCAAACGGATAGTTATGCCATTTGGTATAGGCTGCAATTCTGGAGTGGGTTGGTCTAGAGCGGGTGAAGAATGGCTGGAATCTTACTACCCTACACTGGCTCATTTGGCCCATGTAATGAAAAAATGCAAAAAAGAATTTGTGCTGGTGCGTCCTAAACAAGATGGAGCAGGGAAAGATCAAGCACCGCCACAAGTAGTGAAAAGACCATCCAGTAAAAGGAGGAACCTTAGATCTTATTACACTAACGACGAATAATAATAATAATAATAATAAAAACAAAAGTACTTCTTTTTTGTATATGTACTCATAATAAAATAAAAATTGTGCAAATGTCAAGTTTTTTTTTATCTGTTAAAGTAGTTTTTGAAAATAAGAGAGAGACTTCATCGCTTATTCTCATCCCCCATGACAAGTACTCTAGTAAATACTGCCTGACACTTTTTTTAACATATTTCATCTTTAAGGGGAGTGTGAAATAATAATAATGATACATGATTTTTTTTTATTTAGGTAAAAACACATACATACAAAAAAAAAACACATCTGGTTGAACATAGTCTGGGTTGATGGACAAAGTCTCGGGATTTGGGGATAACACACCATTTCCTGTAGTATGTCCCCTTTTCATCATTAGTTCCTAAGAGTTATCTTGTAAGTGGAGCTCTATCTAGATCTGCCTTAATGACGGGATGCAAATTTTCCCTCCAATAAACCTCATCCTCTGGCGCAATTTCCTCAGCTTCGGAGGTGGAACAATAATCCCCATAATCCCCGAAGAAAATTTCTCTAAATGCATTCTGTGTTCGAACTTTGTCACTATAAATAAACCAATTTTCACGCTGTTTAAAATCAATCCCCGAAAACTGTTTTTCTATTTCACCTTGGGCTTGCACCCACTCGATAAAGTTGGGTATTCCATTATACGCCACTTTAATCAATCCTATTCCTATTTCAACAGGTAGTCTTATTTCTGTTTCGTCACAAAAACCGCCGTATACGGTCTCAACGGCGTTAATTTTTTTGGCTCTCTGTCTTTGAACATGTGAGTCTTCCAAATCTGTGCCTTCATACTGCTTTTCAATTGCCGCCAAAGCCTTGGCGCGTGCGATGAACTTGGGCAATTCCTCATACTCCACGACGCAATGACCTCGTGAAATATATACCAGGGGCGATTTCCTGCATTGCATCTTCCTCCTTTCCTCAACATCTACAGCCTGATGGCCGAGCTCTGCTAAAAAGATACATCAGAAAAAAAAAATTAATTGCATACACCCATAGAGAGAGAAAAAAAATTGTTGAACTTTATTGGATTTTTTTAGATTTAACTTTTAACTACTTGGAACGAAAATATCAATGCGGCACGGGCCATGACAAGTCCTGCAAAGTATTGGGGTTTATACATACCATTTATGGTCTCCATCACAGCCTGGTCATGTGATCTCTCACTACGAACCCCACACCCCCCAGCCAGATATAGGCCAAGACCCCCTGAACTTGCTGCCAGGGGTCACCAGTTTATTTTTTTTTTTTATCTATAAGTTGGAATAAATAAGCTCGTATTTCCTTGAACGTTTTTTTTTATAAAATTCTCGATGTGGGAAACAAATACTCAAATGTGTGAAGGGATGAAAATACGCGAAGAGGTCATGATGGTCCTAAGAACACACATGTTTTCCACAGTCACTGGCTGGATGGATTGCTATTGAAGAAGACAACACCTTTATAATTAGAGGGGCTGCTATGATACAGCAACATTTAGTGAAATTTGTAATGTCCAATATCTCGGACGTTGGGGAACTGAACCAGGACCTGCACGAAGGTTGTTCAACATTCCACTCGAATATGGACAAAAATAGAATGTCTCTCTCTCTCTCTTTCTGAGGTAAAGAACCTTTTGAGACCTAGCACTCAAAGTTAAAAAAAAGATTAACACTTATAATTAGAGAGACAGCTAAGATACTGCATCATTTAGTGAAATTTGTAATCTCCATTAGCTCGGACGTTGGGGAACTGAACCAGGGCCTGCACGAAGGTTGCTCTGCTCCTGTGCAAATGAGGAAACATGTGGGAGAAAGAGAGGAAGCGAGATTTACTCCCTTGGAAAACATTTAATAAAATTTGTGGCCAGTTTTGAAAATATTGGCAACTTTCTTATACAGAATGAAACTATTATTAAATACTAACTTGTGTCCCGAATAATAAATCTTTCAATATGCTACTACATATTTTATAGTTAGTTTAAAAGTTAGTAATATTCTTAATGTCCTTGCCTTCCAAACACGGCTCATTAAAATAAATTTTTTGTTTATGAAATCGCGTAAGTATTTATGCAATATTTATTATAAAACAGTCACAATATGCAATGGCATATCATTTTTATAGAGAGGCTTTATAAGGTAAATATAATAGCAATGCGAAACTCTTTCTATCTGACGCATTATTTTTAAATAAATACAGTTGGGCAAAAACATGTCTATTGCCGCGTGACTGGCTTTTTGGGATTTGTTGGAGTTCTGGGGGCGTGAGATGGGAATATTAGATTGACTTAAAACTTAATGCTAGTTATTTAGTCAAGAATGGAATGGAATAGAACTATCAGGAGAAAACGCCAAGCCATTACGATCATGTAGCACTGGAAAGGAGTCAGGATAAGGATTTGGGAATAGGATGG
The DNA here is from genome assembly GCA_020271785.1 of Procambarus virginalis. Classification (NCBI taxonomy): domain Eukaryota; kingdom Metazoa; phylum Arthropoda; class Malacostraca; order Decapoda; family Cambaridae; genus Procambarus; species Procambarus virginalis. Next base: position 5,582 of record WNGS01152443.1, read on the forward strand.
GAGGAGGGAATGGCGGCCCAAGTGGATGGTGGGGGATTTAAATAATATGCATATATATTATATATATATATATATATTTATATATATATATATATATATATATATATATATATATATATATATATATATATATATATATATATATATATATATATATATATATATATATTGAGGAGGATATTTTTCTCCCTGATTCTATGTATGACTAACGACCCAGTGCAGGTTTGGAAGGCTTTGGTAATTAAAGCACCGTAAGATTGTGAGTGTTTAAGTTTAGGGGAGACTAAGCATTTTTTGTGTGAATGTGCAAAGCCCGTGTTTATTTGTGTAAGTTAAAATTGATTTTTGTTTGTGTATAAGAGTTTAGCAAGTGTGTTTGTTTTAAGTATGTGAGAATTAGTAGCCTTGGTGAGGACAGGAGGCCGGTAGCTTGTCAGAAGTCTCTCTATTTTGCCCTGATGTGTTTAAGTAAGATTGTGCAACTGTTTTTTAAGTTTAGGGACTAAGTATTTTGCGTGAATGTGAAAGCCCTGTTTTTTTGTGGTAAGTTGAACCAAAAAAAAATTGAGTTTGTGTATGAGTTTTTGTTTTGTTTTTGCGAGCGAGTTTGTTAAGCATGTGCTATCATTAAAAACTTTCCAAAGTGATGACAGTAATGCCAAAATGAATTCATCTTCTCACTTTTTGAAAGGTGGAGGTCTAACATTTTCTAAAACCCTTTGCGCTTGATACACTACCACTGACATAAAAACGGAAACTGATGGATTTGACTTTTGAATTTTTAGGTGTGATTACTTTTACCACGAGGTTACCTTGAGTGCTTCCGGGGCTTAGCGTCCCCGCGGCCCGGTCATCGACCAGGCCTTCTGGTTGCTGGACTGATCAACCAGGCTGTGACTCATACGTCAGGCTGCGAGCACCCGCGTCCAACAGCCTGGTTGATCAGTCCAGCAACCAGAAGGCCTGGTCGATGACCGGGCCGCGGGGCGCTAAGCCCCGGAAGCACCTCAAGGTAACCTCGAGGTAAAAGTAATCACACCTAAAAATTTAAAAGTCGAATCCATCAGTTTCCGTTTTTATGTCAGTGGTAGTGTATCAAGCGCAAAGGGTTTTAGAAAATGTTAGACCTCCACCTTTCAAAAAGTGAGAAGATGAATTCATTTTGGCATTACTGTCATCACTTTGGAAAGTTTTTAATGATAGCACATGCTTAAACAAACTCGCTCGCAAAAACAAAAAAACTCATACACAAACTCATTTTTTTTTTTGGTTCAACTTACACAAAAAAACCAGGGCTTTCACATTCACGCAAAATACTTAGTCCCCCCAAACTTAAAAAACAGTTGCACAATCTTACTTAAACACATCAGGGCAAAATAGAGAGACCTCTGACAAGCTACCGGCCTCCTGTCCTCACCAAGGCTACTAATTCTCACATACTTAAACAAACACACTTGCTAAACTCTTATACACAAAAACAAAAATCAATTTTTAACTTACACAATAAAACACGGGCTTTGCACATTCACACAAAAAATGCTTAGTCTCCCCTAAACTTAAACACTCACAATCTTACGGTGCTTTATTACCAAAGCCTTCCAAACCTGCACTGGGTCGTTAGTCATACATAGAATCAGGGAAAAAAATATCCTCAATATATATATATATTATATATATATATATATATATATATATATATATATTATATATATTATATATATATTATATATATATATATATATAAAAAATCTTAAATAGTCCAATATTATATATATAGCATACCTATATATGCATCTTTCAATCCCCGAGTCCAACCACTTGGGCCGCCATTCCCTCCTCCCATCCTATTCCCAAATCCTTATCCTGACTCCTTTCCAGTGCTACATGATCGTAATGGCTTGGCGTTTTCTCCTGATAGTTCTATTCCATTCCATTCTTGACTAAATAACTAGCATTAAGTTTTAAGTCAATCTAATATTCCCATCTCACGCCCCCAGAACTCCAACAAATCCCAAAAAGCCAGTCACGCGGCAATAGACATGTTTTTGCCCAACTGTATTTATTTAAAAATAATGCGTCAGATAGAAAGAGTTTCGCATTGCTATTATATTTACCTTATAAAGCCTCTCTATAAAAATGATATGCCATTGCATATTGTGACTGTTTTATAATAAATATTGCATAAATACTTACGCGATTTCATAAACAAAAAATTTATTTTAATGAGCCGTGTTTGGAAGGCAAGGACATTAAGAATATTACTAACTTTTAAACTAACTATATATATGTAGTAGCATATTGAAAGATTTATTATTCGGGACACAAGTTAGTATTTAATAATAGTTTCATTCTGTATAAGAAAGTTGCCAATATTTTCAAAACTGGCCACAAATTTTATTAAATGTTTTCCAAGGGAGTAAATCTCGCTTCCTCTCTTTCTCCCACATGTTTCCTCATTTGCACAGGAGCAGAGCAACCTTCGTGCAGGCCCTGGTTCAGTTCCCCAACGTCCGAGCTAATGGAGATTACAAATTTCACTAAATGATGCAGTATCTTAGCTGTCTCTCTAATTATAAGTGTTAATCTTTTTTTTAACTTTTGAGTGCTAGGTCTCAAAAGGTTCTTTACCTCAGAAGAGAGAGAGAGAGAGACATTCTATTTTTGTCCATATTCGAGTGGAATGTTGAACAACCTTCGTGCAGGTCCTGGTTCAGTTCCCCAACGTCCGAGATATTGGACATTACAAATTTCACTAAATGTTGCTGTATCATAGCAGCCCCTCTAATTATAAAGGTGTTGTCTTCTTCAATAGCAATCCATCCAGCCAGTGACTGTGGAAAACATGTGTGTTCTTAGGACCATCATGACCTCTTCGCGTATTTTCATCCCTTCACACATTTGAGTATTTGTTTCCCACATCGAGAATTTTAAAAAAAAAAACGTTCAAGGAAATACGAGCTTATTTATTCCAACTTATAGATAAAAAAAAAAAAATAAACTGGTGACCCCTGGCAGCAAGTTCAGGGGGTCTTGGCCTATATCTGGCTGGGGGGTGTGGGGTTCGTAGTGAGAGATCACATGACCAGGCTGTGATGGAGACCATAAATGGTATGTATAAACCCCAATACTTTGCAGGACTTGTCATGGCCCGTGCCGCATTGATATTTTCGTTCCAAGTAGTTAAAAGTTAAATCTAAAAAAATCCAATAAAGTTCAACAATTTTTTTTTCTCTCTCTATGGGTGTATGCAATTAATTTTTTTTTTCTGATGTATCTTTTTAGCAGAGCTCGGCCATCAGGCTGTAGATGTTGAGGAAAGGAGGAAGATGCAATGCAGGAAATCGCCCCTGGTATATATTTCACGAGGTCATTGCGTCGTGGAGTATGAGGAATTGCCCAAGTTCATCGCACGCGCCAAGGCTTTGGCGGCAATTGAAAAGCAGTATGAAGGCACAGATTTGGAAGACTCACATGTTCAAAGACAGAGAGCCAAAAAAATTAACGCCGTTGAGACCGTATACGGCGGTTTTTGTGACGAAACAGAAATAAGACTACCTGTTGAAATAGGAATAGGATTGATTAAAGTGGCGTATAATGGAATACCCAACTTTATCGAGTGGGTGCAAGCCCAAGGTGAAATAGAAAAACAGTTTTCGGGGATTGATTTTAAACAGCGTGAAAATTGGTTTATTTATAGTGACAAAGTTCGAACACAGAATGCATTTAGAGAAATTTTCTTCGGGGATTATGGGGATTATTGTTCCACCTCCGAAGCTGAGGAAATTGCGCCAGAGGATGAGGTTTATTGGAGGGAAAATTTGCATCCCGTCATTAAGGCAGATCTAGATAGAGCTCCACTTACAAGATAACTCTTAGGAACTAATGATGAAAAGGGGACATACTACAGGAAATGGTGTGTTATCCCCAAATCCCGAGACTTTGTCCATCAACCCAGACTATGTTCAACCAGATGTGTTTTTTTTTTGTATGTATGTGTTTTTACCTAAATAAAAAAAATCATGTATCATTATTATTATTTCACACTCCCCTTAAAGATGAAATATGTTAAAAAAAGTGTCAGGCAGTATTTACTAGAGTACTTGTCATGGGGGATGAGAATAAGCGATGAAGTCTCTCTCTTATTTTCAAAAACTACTTTAACAGATAAAAAAAAACTTGACATTTGCACAATTTTTATTTTATTATGAGTACATATACTTTTGTTTTTTTTTATTATTATTATTATTATTCGTCGTTAGTGTAATAAGATCTAAGGTTTCTCCTTTTACTGGATGGTCTTTTCACTACTTGTGGCGGTGCTTGATCTTTCCCTGCTCCATCTTGTTTAGGACGCACCAGCACAAATTCTTTTTTGCATTTTTTCATTACATGGGCCAAATGAGCCAGTGTAGGGTAGTAAGATTCCAGCCATTCTTCACCCGCTCTAGACCAACCCACTCCAGAATTGCAGCCTATACCAAATGGCATAACTATCCGTTTGATAGAATTATTACTCTTGGCTTCTCTCATAATGCGACTTACGGCCTTTTTAAAACACCAGCGTCTGTTGATAGTTGTATCTCTCCGCAATCCTGCTACTAAATCAATATCTTTACTGTGCTTAATATGAAATTGGTTAATGTCATTATTTTCAATAGACGCACCTACACTATACTGACATATGAGGGCTATGAGATAAGGCTGCACATCAGGTTCTGGTGGCGGGGAGAGGATTATATTTCCTGGAGTGCCACGATCCGTAACTACGGCACAAAGCGTTTCAGGGCATATTTTCTTTTCAACTATCCCATAAGGATATTTTTCCCACAGCTGTTGGGAATAACCATTAGAAAACTGGTGTAGGGCAGGAAGATCATAGACAATACAGTCCCCGGGTTTAAATATATCATCGTTGGGGAAATCCACTTCAATAATAGAATCTTTGAGTCGCCGTAATTTGGCTCGCATGTAGTTGGAACACATCTCGAAGCGATTAAAAAGTTTTTAACATAACCTTCATCTTATATATGCACCATGTCACAGAGTTGTTAGAGGCTTTTATAATATGTAATTCATAGTTTTTTTTTCTTTTTGTACAGAGAAATTAGGAAACAATAAATAAAATACAGGTCAACATTTTGTGTGTGTGTGTGTGTGTGTGTGTGTGTGTGTGTGTGTGTGTGTGTGTGAAATTGGGAAAAATAAATAAAAATACAGGTTTTTTTTTTTTTTTAATTCGTGTGAAATATTACAATATAGATTCTACAGCTTTTCTAATCTCATCTTCATTATATTCCATTTTCTCTTTGCCTTCATCGTCGTCATCTTCCACAATAGTGAGCACATCATCTTCTACAGTAACAGACATGGCGCCGGTAGATGGATCATCTTCCACAGCAACGCTCGTGGTATCTTCCACGACAGCTGACCCGTCTTCTCTCACGTCAGCCGCAGGTCCGACAGTAGAAACACAGTCTTTATCATTCGTAGAAACTGGTGGAATGGCCATACACGGAATCTTGTGTCTAAAGATGCCATGGGTTGGAGAGCGAGTTGGCGTGTCATTATTTACAGGACATATCATTAAAGTCGCTATACCACGTTCTTGCAGTTTCTGAGCCAATTTGCACATCACAGGGAAATATTTAGTCTCCCATATGTTGCGTTCGCCACTTGTGAGATATTGCCCGCAAGCCTTGCCCAACCCATATGGGAAAATAATCCTTCCCACTTGTCCTCTTCGGCTTCTCTGAAGAATGTGTTCAATGGCTTTTCGCAGAGCTTTGTCAAACCAACGCCATCTTTGGTATTCGGTATCATTTTTCAGGCCGTCATAAAAATGCTCATCCAAACTCCATGCTTCATGCCTGGGCTTTTTGTAAGAAGATGGCGTCGCTGGACCGTTGGTAAACTGGGTGATTAATCCAATAAGGTGCGGTAAAACAGCATAACTTTCATAGGGGTCGTCGTCCATCCTATTGCAGAATTCGGGTGCTTCGCCAACAAATATGAGGCCGGGGATATCTCTATCAGTTCTAACGGCGCGATTTTTGTACGGCAGGTTTTTCCGATGCAATCGAGCATAGGGGTATCGTTCCCATAAAGTGTGTACCATTTCACTCAACTGCACACTTGTCGCATCCAAATCATAGAGCAGACAATCACGATTGTTATAGATGGGCAAAGAGGCAAAGTCGCCAATCAGGGAGGGAAGCTCCATAGTGCTGGCTTGTGAGGTAGTGACTCGGAAAGGGGTCTATATACACTTTTCACGCCGGCGCGGGGGACAACTGCGCATTGTAGAGTTGCCAGGGACATTTTTTTTTAACTTGGAGCTCTGGTCATTACGCACTAATATAACATTAACATCGTAATGTTTTAAGTTTTCATACAGATCTTCAATAATTGGAAGATAAGTTTCCTCCCAAACTTCATCTCTTTGAACGCAGGTGCGACCAATACCCACAGGTAATACAACTCGTGCGATTTCCGGAGAAGATTTGATGAATCTCGTTATGGCTTCTATGGCCTTTTTGAAATAGATGAGGCGATTTTGTGTTGTATCTTCTTTTAATCCAGCGAGCATATCGCGATCTTTGGATTTTTCTATATGCGACTTGGCGATCTCATTGTTCTCTACAGGCGCCCCTATCCCATACTGCACGGCAGCGGCAATAATGCAGGGGAGATTTTCAGCTCGACGATTGGAGACATGAATTGAACCGGGAATTGGGCGATCATGGGGAACACATCTCTTGAGATTATACAAAGGCCTGCGTTCACTATAGGCGCTTGCATGTTTGTATTTCACTGATATGTCCTTCGCCATCCCGTACGGGACGCAAGATATGCAGTTTACAGGATACACAATGCAAGTTTCATTATTGCAAAATTCTTCATCTGTTAAATATCCGGTGTGCGTTTCCAGCCACGTCTCCATTTTTCTTTTTTACTGTCCCTTATGTTTTTGGATAAAGCCTAGTCAACTGCCCTGTGTCGACCCTGCGAATATTCGTCGTGGGGGCTTTGCGCCCTTATATCTCCATCCCTGCTAGTGTGTGTAAAGTTACCACATACTGAGCAAATATTTATATTATCATTATATGGGCCTCGACCAACAAGAAACCCATAGGAACATTTTTTTTACCAACTTAATTAGTATAAAACAAAAACACCTCAAATAGCACAATATGCATCTCAAAATATCTTGCCATAAAAATATTAATATACGTCAGCTTTTTACCCAAACACTGGCAACCTTTTTCAGAAGCAGGAAAGGTCAAACACAGTGCGACATGTTACAATTTTTTTTAATCCCCCCCCCCCCCCAATGAAACCATAATTAGACAATATTCCATATATATATATATATATATATATATATATATATATATATATATATATATATATATATATATATATATATATAAATCATGAAGATCAATACACAGGCATTTATATCAATAGATCATAGAGATCAACACCACAGGCATTTATATCGATAGATATAGAGATAAACACACGGGCTTTATATCAATAGATTATAGAGATCAATCCACAGGCATTTATATCAATAGATTATAGAGATCAATCAACAGGCATTTATATCAAAGATTATAGAGATCAATCCACAGATATCTGGTTTACTACCAATATATATAATAACAATACTCACTGGAAATTAATAATCTCACAGCAAATTCTTTGATGAATCCTTGGTGCTTGCACACACCCACAAATATATATATGTAAACTGATACTGTGAGCACTCTGGGCAGCCTCACCACATACTGTGCTCTCTATGACTTAAACTCAAGTGAGACTTGCTCACGACATATAAATATCCTGACAAGAAAATATATAGCTAACTAAAGGGGAAATGGGAGGGTAACTGTAAACACCTACTTCACTATCCTAGGATGACAGTTGGGTTGTAGCTCCTGGTCCAGGCTCTCGCCTCGTTCACCATCCAGAAACACAAGCCCACGCCTTAGGATGTCGCGTCTCGCCGCTTCTGTACACAGCAGGTCCGTGCTCCTTCCTCTACAGTACGTCGCAGGGTTGAAGTCGGTTCCTGGCCGTCAACTTTCCTCCCAACTACAGCAGCCAGCCTACGTCTCGGCGGTCGTCGCACGTTTCCCAATTAGTCCTTGTCACTGTACTCCCAGAGGAACTGCCTCTCACCACCACGAAGTCACTGTGAAGTTATCAGCCGTCCCAGACGATACTGCTAAGCTCCACACGCACAGCACCCGACTTCAGAGCACTAGAAGCTCACAACACTGTCAATTCCTCGTCGTCTAGATATATCGCTAGGTATTTGGGAAGACTTCTCGACGTGCTTGCATCCACTGTTGACTCGTGGGTTCCACGAAGGTGGGGTTACTGTCAAACTTGACAGGATCGTCGATCACACGTTCAACCGGTTGACAAGCTGTCAACCCGGTTTCACTCACGGTGGGGGGCCGGCCACTAAGCTGCCTTATACTGGTGAACCGCCAATGACGACACACGTCGATGCCCGGCCCACTTCTTGCAACACACTGTCCCTGAGCACTTGTTGCTCAATATTCTGTCAATTCCTTATCTGAGCCACATCTGGGTTGCAGGAAGACCTCACAGAGTGCGTGCCAACAACTGGAGACGCTTACATCCACCGGAGTTCGGTAAATCCGTCACTCTGACAGGACGACCGATCGTGCGTCCTACCTCTCAGGACGTGTCGTGAAAGACTGATATCGCCACAGCGCCAACACGCCGGACCCCCATGCCTATGTGACGTCACTTTTCCCAAAGTTGGTTTTCATTGGCTCCCAGTGCCACGTCGCTGACGGTGACCAATCTGGCGCCACTGACGTCACACAGTTTTGGCGGAAGAACAGACTCGCCAGCGCCATATTGGCTCCTACAGGGCCTATCCCACAAGCCAAATGTTCTTATTTCACAAATTTCTCGGCTCTTCGAGATACTACTCTCTCCCACATATGTTCAATTGATGCCTGCAATGTAGAGAACGCTCGGGAATAGTGGACATGACTCCCAGCAGGCGTGGGAGAATTAGAGGGGGGGGGAAAACCGTCACAATGTATATATACATATATATATATATGTTCAAAGATTTCTGTGTATTGTTAAGGCTTCTCTGGTGATGGTCTGGTTGTGGGAAGAGATTGTATGTTCTAATGGAGCCCGTTGCTCATGATGTAATCGCCTGCAAAGAGATGTTGTTGTCTTGGTATATAAGTGAGTCTTTTGGGCTTACAGTCCCCAAGTGGGCATTGCAAAGCATAGACGATGTTGGTCTCCTTTAAGGCGTTCTCCTTTGTATCTTTAGAGTTTTTCATGAGTAGGCTGGCCGTTTTTTTGGTTTCATAGAAATCGCAAATTTTATCTTCTCATTTTTGTCTGTTGGATAACGTTCCTATCAACAATATCTTTTAGGGGCCCTTTCCTCCGTTTTATGAGCTATGGAAAAGAAGTTCCTGAAAATAGTCTTATAGGGGGTACAGGTGTTGTGTTAGTTGACTCT
>WNGS01152444.1:0-12286 GCA_020271785.1 Procambarus virginalis
ATGCGATGCAAGCGACGGACGGCACCAATAAATGACCATAACTTGCACCGTTACAATCACAATAGGGATATACTGCCTATAATTGTGCACCCCAGACTTGCTTTCTGGCCAGGAGTATACTTTCTGGCCAGGAGGTATACTTTCTGGCCAGGAGGTATACTTTCTGGCCAGGAGGTATACTTTCTGGCCAGGAGGTATACTTTCTGGCAGGAGGATTATTTTTGACTTGGAAATATTCATCAATCCGTTCGTCAAGGGCAACTACATTTCACCTTTCCAATCTTGATTTGTTCAACAGATTATTTGTACTAGGAATAAATTAGGCCTAACTTAGCAGGACATGTTGCAGGTCGTGGGCGGCGTGGGCGGCGAAGGCAGGACGGTACCAGGTTCCCCGCCCTCACCCATTCTTGCACCCACCACCTCCCTACACCAACGGTAAGGCTGTCATCACCACACACCCTACACCATGCGTCACACCACATCACAGTGCATTCACAATGTGATGACCCAACCCACTATACAGCTTCTGTTATCCCACTACTTCAACAAACCACTCTGAACCCCCACACCCCACCCCCAATGTCTCATTCTCATGAGACATTGTGTCTCATTCCAGTCAACAAAACGCAGTGAACATAAACGTTTATGTATTGTTCAGTGTGAATATTCTACACAATGGCTCTTCAACAGGGGACATGTTGTATAATCATTAACAAATTTATATTAGCGGATATATGAATGTCTATGAAGCAGTAGAGACATGTTTACATTTAGTTATACAGATACCTTACTCATTATAGATACCTTGGTCATTGTACCGTTATTTTAGTAACTTGGATAAACATCTTGACAACTGTACAGGAACTACAATGATATCTTTATTGACCGCGCAGGTACGCTGAGGGTGGTACAAGAGATATCCCGAACACGCCGCCTCACCCTTCACCACCTGCGGCACTCCACCCACTACCTGGTGGGCGTGGTGGCGTGCCAAGCACCCACCACCTGCACGCCCACTACCCCGCCCACTGCCCACCCGCCTGCTGGAGGCAGAGGGGTCCCATGCAAGCTGTGTTCCAGTGTGGCCGCCGTAACTGTCTCCACTACTGCCCCGAGCAGTAAGATCTCCCTCCCTCCCTCCTCCTGAAGAGCAATAACAGAGATAATCCACATTGAAATCGTAATATACATCTATGGGAAAATCTTTGGAGCAGGGCGGGCCATGGCTGAGGTGCAGTTCTGAGGCAATTGAGGACGCTAGTTCGAATCCACCGCTCTACTCCACAAGATTTTCTCACACATAGATATATGCTTCAGACATCATTCGCGTGACCTCTAATAACGTGATTGAACAGAAAAAGTCATTTCTGGATGCATTATGTTTCTGTAGCTTAGGAGTGTCTTAATACTTGTCCATGCTCATCACTTGATTCTCCTTATTGATGCTATTGACTTTATAGTGTATATATGGTTGTAATTTGGTGATGAGGTTAGTATACTGCGGCACTCGAAGCTCCTCCCGGCAGCATCTTATGGTGGTGCTGATTTGGCAGATGGTTTGATGCTGTACTAACTCAACACTCTCAATCCCTCTTCCACCCACTCCATGCACCACAACTCCCTCCACCACTACTCACTCCACCACCCCCACTCCACTACCACCACTCCAGCACCACTTGGAGTGGACGATAGAGCGACGGGTTCGCTTCATGCAGGTCGGCGTTCAATCCCCCGACCGTACAAGTGGTTGGGAACCTCTCCTTCCCCCCCCCCCCGGTTCCATCCCAAATCCTTATCCTGACCCCTTCCAAGTGCTATATAGTGGTGATAGCTTGGAGCTTTCTTTTGGTAGTTCACTCCCTCCACCAGCACTCCCTCCACCACCACTCCCTCCACAACCCCCAACCCCCGCACCACCTCCACCTTCCCCCACAGCCACTGCTGACACGGTGCCAGAGGGCTCCCTCTCTGCCTCCGCCCACAACACCTCCGTCAGGGTCTGGTGGCAGCCTCCGCAGGCAACCAACGGCGCACTCCTCGCCTACCACCTCCAGTTCACCAGCATGGGAGTAAGTGCCCACCTCCATTACTAATGGTTCTTAAAGGGTCAGTACCTCCTAACTATTAGTACTTATAGTTAATACCTACTGCTAGGAGCACCCGAGGGGTTAGTACCTCCACCAGTACTACTAGTAGCCCTCATGGGGGTACCCACCTACACCACCAATAGAAACACAGTTCTGGTAAGTTCCTCCGCCAGTACCAATACTGGTGGGAGTGGTGTTCCCAGTGCCATAATACCAATTCCCTTGGTTCACACACGACTCTCAGCCGCCATTAGTGGCGTCCAACTCTCCAATATTAACTACATACTCGTCTTAAGGTTCACGGGCCCTCCGACAGAGGGGGTTGGCTGTGCAAAACAAGTCACAGCTACAGGAAACGCATCAGTTTCGTTGAACACAAACAATATTACAAAATACATGTAAGAAAGTAAATAAGATAAAGGGAGGGGGAACACCCCATCTGTATCTTTGCAGACTTTCAGTTTTGTATAGCAATTGTCAAAGCAACTAGTTAACTACCCGATTTGTAATCACCTACATGGTCTTATGGAATATATATAATAATCTCTATCGGCATAACTGTACAATAGATCGTGTATATTCAAGTAAATCTATTCTTTAATAGTCTATTGTTTAACACTTAGCCCATCTATTATTTGCAGAGTCAGAGGACGCGGTGTGTGTCTGTGAGGGAATTCGAGGCCGCGGGCGGAGGGGTGGACCTGGAGGACCTGGCTCCCGGCAACTACACCTTCAGGGTGAGAGTCAGGTCCAGGGCGGGCTACGGCCACTACTCTGCACCCATCTCCTGCCTCCTCCAGGTGAGAGCAACATTGTTCGCTCTCATTTGTCTTTTTCTTCTTCTTTTTAGAATAGGTGCAGTTTGCATGAAGGGTTTACCCTCCCGATGACTGCACCAGGACAAATGTAGGGAAGCGCGTAGACGTTAAGGAGGAGAAGAAAGTCAAAAGTGTTGGATGTGGCGGGCCGTAGAGAGAGGAGTGGCGACGGATACAGAGGTGGACGGTAGAGGGAGACTCCCCGCACCGTAGGGCGGGGTGTCCAGTGCACGGCGGCAGCTGAACCACGCACGGCGGAGCGGTGCGCGCAAGATGTTAACTAATATTTCTCCGGGAACTTGTATATCGGAAAGCGCAAGCAGTACGCTTCCCAAATCACCCACAAGTCATCGGGCAGCCGGCCATCAGGCAGTGCCCTCGGCTGAGACATCTTATCTGGCACCCGATACACAAACTCCTTCACCCGCGACACCCAGACAGTGGACGAGCACCACGGAATCGGAAGCACCGGGGCATCCCGATAAGGGCCCAACACCGGAACCCCACAGGGCACGACCCCAGCAGGTGGAACGAGGCTTCCCCAGACCGGGGCAAGGAAGGAGGGAGAACCGCAGGGGATGCAGGCGTGGCATCGACCCCACCACAGGGCACAGGAGCCGAGGCCTCCTGGCGCACATCTTTCCGCAACACCACGACGAGGTCCCGATCATCAGGGACAACCCCCACTGCGGAGATCCAACAGCAGGTGACGCAGGAGGGGGGTCACAGGTAGCAACATCGGAGTCCGGCACAGCCCCACCATCCACGGCGGGGGACGCCAGAGTATCATACTCCCCCACCTCCTCCCAAGGCACACCACGAAGGGGAGACACACTCCGAGCCCGCCGAGAACGTTTCGAGACAGGTCGCACCACACCACGCCCAGCAGGCCCCGCCGCAGGCACGGCCACCATCTTCACATCCACACAGGCCACACCAACACCGTCCGAAGAGTCCACAGAGGCCACATCACCCACACTGTCCACATCATCCACGGAAACAGCCTCAGAACACCGACGCGCACGCTTCTGCAAAGGGATGGAAAGAGCAGAACTACAGTCGCCAACACATGGCAGGCACCGCGTCCCCGGGAGCCGGTATCACATCCACAGGCGGGGGCGGGACATGAACCTCCACCGGGACACCCTTCACTACACGCAGCGCAGGCGACGGCCCGACACCCACACACACCGGCTCAACAACCCCAGGGGCCACAGCAGTCACCAAACGTGTCGCACAGGCCGTAGAACTCGCCTCAACAGGCAATCAGGCGCCTCAGGCACAGCACCCACACCGTCCTCAGAACCGTCCGAACGCAACAGGGGCGGAAAATCCTCTGCACGAAAAACATGCACCCTACTAGTTGCTCCCACGTCGCACGCTGCAGCCAGATGACCCTCGTGACCCAACCCGTCCTCGCAAATTCGTATAGTCAATATTGACTTATTAAATAAGTGCATAGGTGACATACTTAACATAATAGTTTCCCTTGAAAATCTTCATAGAAAACACCGACCTTACCTAACCTTGTTAGTATGTTAAAATAAGCATCTTATAGCTTCGTAATTACAATTGTTACTTAACCTATTATAGGTTAGGTAATAATTGTAATTACGAAGCAATAAGATGCTTGTCTTAACATACTAACAAGGTTAGGTAAGGTCGGTGTTTTCTATGAAGATTTTCAAGGGAAACTATTATGTTAAGTATGTCACCTATGCACATATTTAATAAGTCAATATTGACTTATTAAATTTGCGAGGACGGGTTGATGCCCACAGGTCCGACAGCTGCACATGAAGCACGTCCACCAGGGCGACACCAACCAACGAATGGTCCACCGGCACCGTAAATGCCAGACCAGCCGACAATGTCCTCGTCACTGGGGGGCGAGAAGTCCCCATGGGTAAGTCAAACGTCACCCTGTCAGTGGCAAACCAGCACCAGCAGGGCAAACCAGCAATCACCCAACGTAAACACGAGCCAGGAGCGGAGAGACCTCAGGAACGTCCGACCCGGCCGGTGGTCACCACGCAACTCCTAGGCAACAACAGTTTGAATGGTGCCCAGTTAATCAAGTTTAATAATAATCACTATAATGTTTTCAACTTTTGTGTTGCCTATAAACCATTCTTTACCCCGAGATAAAGAATTTTGTACTATACTTTATAACTATATATTGCTACATCTTTAATACGCTTTGAGAGTTCTTTTATACTTATGAATTACTGGACAATTTGGTGGAATATTTCAACACCTGAATTTCAACACCTGTCCTCACCTTTAAGAATGGTCGCCACATCTCTAATTAGCAACTTTTGATCGTCTTGGTTGTACCATTAAACTTGTGACAGCCCAATAGCTCCTTCCAGCCTCGCGTCATCAGTCAAGAGAACATGTTTACTTATGAAATAACTCGTTTACGTTCATTTCACATCACATGAGATACCACACAAACCTAATGTGATAGCCGCATCAGTCGTAATGATTTGGTGATGATGATGTTCTAAATGTGGTCAATGGGATTCTTTACTATTGTATTTTCCAGCCATTTAGACTGGTTGCACTGCAGCAGCCTAGCCTCTTGGTGGGTCGGCGTTCGACCTCTGGTGAATCCCGCGACCCAACTACCTTGCCCTGCTATCACTTTAGCTGTCAGTAAGTTAGGTGTTTACATGGGTTTGGCTCACCGAAACCTTTTTCTTCAAGAAATTAATCTTTATTTTTTCTTTGTCATTTTTGTTGATTGTTGTGTGCTTTGTATAGGATCATGGATTGTTAGCGAAGGACAGTGTGTCTGTTGAAGACATACAGGTTTTGACAGGCACCATTTGAAAATCTACGTCTCAAGGGAATCATCCCATTACCCTGGCCCTCCCTTAGTGTATGCTAGTATCCTTGGCGGGAATGGGTGGGTTAAATCTTACCTGTAATGCCGTTATTATTATGTGTCGTGTATTCCCCAGGACAGAATTATGGCCAGGGAGGGTGAAGAGAAGCGGTGGGTGAGTGTGGTGGTGGTGGTGGTAGTAGCGATGGTGGTGGTGGTGAGCGGTGTTGTGGTGTGGTGGTGGAGACGCTCCTACAACGCCAACACCATCCCCACCACCCTCGACCAAGTGGATGTGAACCCCTTCTACCGAGGTAAGGATCAGTCAACAAGCAGTCGACCAAACTCGCACAACTTTTCTTCCTTGTTCGCAAATTCTGTCTACCTATTGCACTTTTGTAGTCCGTACTTTGAATGCTCACTTACAGCCTCGCCAATACCACCAGCTTGCAGATAAATGGATTTATAAGTAAATATTGCGATATCCTGTATATTACATACTTCCAAGGTGAGCATAACGAATGTAATGATCATAGCCCTCCTACTTATTTTCGTTCTCCACCTTCTCCTCCTTCTTCCAACACTACCGCTACCGCCCTCTCATCTTCCTTCTCCCTGCTCTCCCTGCAGAAGGCTTCGCGCCCTCGGAGATGTTTCGTGAAGAGTTTATCGTATGGCGCGACGACTTGAAGGTACAGGTGGAGGCACCGCTGGGACATGGGTACTTCGGCATGGTTTTCCTTGGTGAGCTGCGGGTAGGGGGCGTGAGCAAGCGGGTTGCAGTCAAGACCCACAGCGACACAGCCTCGACGGAACAGATTGCTAGGTTCCTCAAGGAAGCCGCCGTCATGCAGTGAGTCCTGTTGTTTTAGATTCAGCTACTCGGAATTGTTGAAATATGTTGATTTTAAAGTGGCATTTTGTCACATATAATCTGTTAGTTGATATGTATTCTCTTTTACACTATAATCTAAATAAATAAAGCAAATTATTATCATTGAAAATATATACAGCGTACATTGTGACTTGAAACCATTTGTTGGGTGCAAATATAATTACATCGTAATTCTGTCTATGATAAATAACACGAAATTTGGTTATTTATTTAGTTTCTCACACTGAGGTGAGGATACAAATCCTGGAACATGTGTCGACTTCTGGTAGAGTTGTTATGCATTAAGAACTTTGAGGCTAGGTGCTTTAAATAATTTGAGGCTAGGCTTCAGGGACTCTGGCGGCGGGCTCCCTATACTGTGGGTGGGTCTCGCCAGACCTTTTTCAAGTTTACGTTTTGCCCCGAGGGGCGAGTTTATTGGTCAGCGCCACTCATCCTGTGAGTGAACACACAGCCTTAGCAGCATGTACAACACTCCCCAATAGTAAGAAAACCTGCTGGGTTGTTCATCCTGTCACTTGTACCCAGACACAGCTGAGACTTGCTTAACTAACACCTCACACAACTCTGGTACACTGTGAACGCTAGAAAAAGTTCACTAGACGGAATCCGACGAAATCGAGAACACTGTTTATTAAGAAAGTAGATCAGGAGATATGAAACCTAAGAGAACGTTTTCAACTGACCAACTTTCCTGAGTTGGTCAGATATCCTGAGTTGGTCACTACAGTCTCCGTGGCGTAGTGGTAAGACACTCGCCTGGCGTTCCGCGAGCGCTATGTCATGGGTTCGTATCCTGGCCGGGGAGGATTTACTGGGCGCATTTCCTTAACTGTAGCCTCTGTTTAACGCAACAGTAAAATGTGTACTTGGATGAAAAAACGATTCTTCGCGGCGTGGATCGTATTCCAGGGACCTGCCCGAAACGCTACGCGTACTAGTGGCTGTACAAGAATGTAACAACGCTTGTATATATCTCAAAAAAAAAAAAAAAAAATGAAGCCTGAGATGATGTGAACATTTTACTATAAATTATTATCATTATTTGAATACAGCTGGTTAGCTATATTTCAAAAACAATGTTACGTTGTTAATGAAGCTTCAATACAGAACATTTATAAATATTTTAGACCATTAACATTTAAAAATATGTTAAATAATTATTTTTAAAATATCGCGAGAAAGCAAAACAGCCAGCCCTAGCCTAGCCTTATATTATAGTACCACTTAGCAACTATTTGTCGAACATACAAAAATATTCAAGTTTTGTGCTATTATTTTTGTGGAGGGCATAAAATAAAGAACCCAAAAACCGAACGACAACTTTCCTAGGCAAAATATAGGACATAATATGTCCTATATTAGGTCGTGAGGCTATATTAAGTCTTGATAGCTATATTAGGACCTACGATAACGCATTATTAGGCCTAGGGCTAATTGGAAAGGTTATAGGTTCTTTAATTACATTTCCATTTTCATATTATGCCATTTGGGCTAATTTATTAATTGAAAACATGAACCTTTTTTTTTGGGGGGGGGGGACGGGTCCAACAGTCATTTTTGTACATTCGACCAAATAGTTACTACAAGTACTATAATTTTAGGAGAATGGGTTGTACAAATCTGGTGGTTACTAAGTATGATAGTGAGTGACAGGTGTTGTTGACTAGTATGACAGCGAGTGACCGGTGTTGTTGACTAGTATGACAGCGAGTGACCGGTGTTGTTGACTAGTATGACAGCGAGTGACAGGTGTTGTTGACTAGTATGACAGCGAGTGACAGGTGTTGTTGACTAGTATGACAGCGAGTGACAGGTGTTGTTGCCCGCCCAGGGAGATAGAGTGTCACCACGTCGTGAGGCTTCTGGGGGTCGTAGGAGACTATGCTCCCGTCTACGTCGTCATGGAACTCATGCAGAAGGGGACCTCAAGACCTACCTGAAGAAGCACCACAGACGCCTCATCTCCGACCAGGTGAGATTAGGGCATGTGAGGAGAGGACAGCCTTCCCAGCCCTAAATTAAGGACATTATACATATAATTAAGAGCATTATGAATAAAATTAAGGGCATTATACATATGCCTGCCACTTATTAACCTCTTTGAGATGTTTTTACTGGACCTCCTTCAATTACCATATTATCTATATTGCTATTTTTATACATGCCATCACGTAATTATTCAGTTTTTTATATATATGTTGGCTAATTCTTATACACAAAGGTTATCCTAGTTGGTCAACCTGGTAAAGTACAACAGTAAAGAACAGTACAAAGTGATGTGTGGAGATCGAACTCCGAACCTTGCAACTGCGAGTCATTATAATTACTATGCCATGGTAGCTACAGTGACATCTAAGTTGAAGAAAATCTCTAAATTCACTTTAAAGATGTGAATTTAATGATGTGTGAAGAAAATCACATCTTCCAAGTTTCGCAAGTTTCTCGTGTTGTGGAACAACCTGAACTTTCCACACCGTCACTCCTAATGATTCAGGACATCACAAAGCTCTTGCCTTTGCAACAAATTATGCGAAAGCACATTTGGGCGTTGTTGCAGAAAGTGGTGGAGATGGCGTTGGAGGCCGCAGACGGGATGACGTACCTGGCTTGGCGTCGGCTGGTGCACCGTGACCTGGCCGCCAGAAACTGTCTACTTGACCACACCTCACGCTCAAGATTGGTGATTTTGGTCTTTCCAGGAACCTCCAGTCAAATTATTATAGGAAGGGTGAGTGTGGTGCTTTCCGGTGGTGTTTAGTGGTGGTATACGAGTACTGGGAGTTGGTATTGTACTGTCTGCGATGGTGGACTGTGTATTGGTCATATCTTGCTTCATTAAGTACAATTTTATCTGTATAATCTCGTTTCCCGCTTCTATATCCTTTGCATTGTTTTGTGTGGCCGTTTAAAATGTCCTCAGAAGTTAACTGCAACTTCACTTGCTCAAACTTTCGTTTTCCATAAATTTCCATCTCATAAATTCGCTGATAAATTCCTCTGCCTCACTTGACTTACTATACGTCTTAACATCCAAGAGAATCTTTAAGGCATACTCATCATGTGTCTCATGAAACCCTCATCCACGACGTACATAAGCAGACCAGAAAGAAGAGAGGCGGTGCCAATGGATTAGTTCTTTAGTATCAATATACATTTTAATATCCTAAATCACTGCTCACATTATCCTCAACAGTCCTTTACTCTATAAATATATCAAGCTTGGAAGCACCGCCATTACCTGCTGGTCTGGTCTTGCTCAAGGGTTTGGAGCTCGACTTGTTTATAGTGACGATGAAAGAAGCGAGAAGTAAACCCACACACACATGTGTGACACCCAAACCTAACTTACGTAGCTCATGAACGACTTATATCTGCAAAACACCACTCCGGTTCCCACAGAAGGTCACGGGTGTTGCCGGTACGGTGGATGGCCCCTGAGAGTTTGCAGTTCAGTGTCTATAGCAGCAGAGTGACGTGTGGAGCTACGGCGTCCTCCTGTGGGAGATGGCGACGAGGGAGACACGCCTTACAAGGTTGGTCGTCTGAGAATTGTATTTGTATTAAGAAAGGCAGTAGTGTTTGTTGCATTTTAGTCGTTGAGGTAATTTTGTTTCGGTGAATCGATCATGTGATTCGTAGAGCAGATTGTGGCGCTTGAGACTGTGAGCTACATCATACAGTGTTCTCTTTAGCCTTCATGAGGGCCGTCACTCGTGACCACTCACGCAGGGCGGTTATTGTGATAATGTTGAGTGCAGCTCATTGAAGAAGGCAGCTTATGGCGCCAAGATGGGGGGTAGAAATAGCCTAAGCTACTCTATCCCTTTGAGATGTATTTCTTTCTTGTCTCAATAAACATACTTGAACTTGAACTTGAATGACGCCAAGTAATCTCATACATGTATGTGTGTGTCCGTCAGAACAACACCAACGACGAGGTGATGCGACTAGTGGTGGAGCAGCGGGCGACGCTGGGGACGCCGCCACACTGCCCCTGCCTCTGCTGACGGTCATGCGTCGCTGCTGGAACTACAACCCCGCCCGCAGGCCTTCCTTCAGCGCCGTTGCCAGCTTTCTCCTCAAGGTGACTATGACGCCCACTCCACACACTCATGCACGTCATCATTGCGTGTGATACTATCACCATTTCCCAAGATAGGTCCTAACCTCCAGTCACTACCGGCCTCATAATCTAGGCCTACAATTGGCACCGTCTTGCTTTTCCGTCTGAGGCCCATCACTCAACGCATAACCGAACCAACCCACACATGAAACAAAATGAAAGTGACGACGTTACTGACCGTCCTGGACCCAAACGTTGCCATTCTCATTTAATTTAATATGTGGGGGTTGGTTTATTTCGTTCAGCGCGTTATTGGAACTTACTCTCTGCATACCCCTCTACATATATTATAGTGCATGCGAGTCAACTCTGATTATCAAGATTCAATATTCTATAATATGAATCGGTACATTATTGGATAACTCTACATGTCTCATAGTTCAGTATTATAATGTTGTGTTAACCGGTGTTCACAGCATGTGAGTGACCACTTTGAGGAGAGATTCGAACGGGTATCGTTCTTCCACAGCCTGATGGCCACAGACCCGAGGTGAGAAAGCTCCAATGACTGTTTGCCACACAGAACACATATATTATCAATACAGTATACAATAGTTCAAATATATATTTTATTGTTCTCAAATATTATCATGAAATATAGCTTTATTAATTGAAGGAAACATGTAATACCCATACACACCTGACCTGGTGTTCCTAGGGTCTGTAATGCTGTTAGAACTTGTACTGTTCAAGCAGTTTTGATGTTTCTTGGTATTTCAATGACACTAACTGTTGCGTTGGGCAGTGGGCAAGAAGGCGGGCCCGGAGGTGAGGCTCAGTATCTGAGTGCCGCAAGTGACGACGAGGACCTCCACCCCCTGGCACTTAGCACTGCTAGTGACGAAGAGGACCTCTACCCCCTGGCACTCCTCACCAATACCTCTGACCTCAGCCATGACAGTGAGTCTTTGTCAGTACGAGTCTGTAAATTGTGCATAAGCATATCTATTAAGATGCTAACGAATCTTTCAAGGTCAATTTCAGACCAGAGCCCTTCAGTTCACATAGCTTGAAGTATTATAATAAAATATTCAGATGCTAAAGGATGTTCCCATTCATATTTCATATTTAAGACGCTATGGCATCTTAGGATGTCAAACTCGAGCAATATCTCTTGGTATGAGCCAAAAAGGATTGTTAGCGTCTTCTTATGTACTCCCCTTAAGAACCGTATGTGATTGGCAGGTACACCAGACCGAGAAGCGAGGGAGTGGCATGGTGTGTGTAGGGAGGGGCGGCTGCCATCCTCCCATCCTCGACCATCACCACAACTGCTGCCACATCAGCGTGCGGCGCAGCACGCTTCGCTGTACTACACCTTTGACACACACACTCCGGGGAAGCAAGAGGTCCAACACCTCCCCACACAAAACTGGTTAAACCAGCTGCGCGCCGTCAGCGACCCACATGTCTACACTACTGCGCCACAGTCGACTTCCTACCTCAGGCGCCGCCTCCCTGCGCCCTCTCTTCAGAAGTTGCAACCATACGGCACCTCACACCTGTGGCTACGCATAATGATGGGGG
>WNGS01152448.1:0-11622 GCA_020271785.1 Procambarus virginalis
CGATCTTCTCCATACCTTGCATGGTATACAAGTTAAGGACTGGCCTGAATACAGTTCAGTGCTCTTACTGTCCCCTTTTGATTATGGGTACTGTGGTGTCTGTGTATAGCTGAGATAGTCTTGGTAGTAAGGTTGATGTAAAGTCATTCCTGGTTACTGACTTTAATACTTAAACGATTACATGATAGAGTAGCTCCCAAGCTTGGCAGGCGTCCTGTGTGCTGTTTACCTTCTCTCTAGTGGCGTCCAGCCGCCGCACATAGAAAACGGATGGTACCATTTTCTGTGAACATGACATCCCTCCTTTTCTTTAAAAAGAATGAATACAGGATGTCTACCATGCTTGTAGCACAAAGCAAAGTTATTGACACAAAGTAAGTTATTAACATATCAAGAGATATTGCATACATTTAACATTAATTAAACACACAAAGAATTTAAACAATCTTTACCACAAAGGATTTCAATGTTAAAAATACATATGCAATGTTAAACAAACATGAAAGAAACTGTAATACAAAGTTACAAAATATTGAATGAGAGATCTGCATTATTCAAACAATATTAAATTTAGTTCAGCATAACAAGTAAATACTTTGCATTACATAGGAACACAATTAATCATCATATCGTGTAGGGCGTTTAACATGACGTTTTGGACGAGAGTCCTTAAATACAAAAATATCCCTCGATGAATTGTTTATCGAGTTATAACTCATTTTTTCTTTTTCTTTTGCACGACTTTGCACTTCATCATTTTCTACACTATTTGGAATCACTTTGAAATAAGCCATATTACGTGTTATACTATGATCTCTATTACTCGCTGTTACCATAGTTCCTTTTACACTAATCACTTTATATGGTTTTGTATCATACGGCATATCTAGCTTTCCCTCTTTTTTCTTTTTAACGAGAACAGTATCTCCAACCTTTATGAATTGTTCCTTTGCACGTTGATCATGAGCAATTTTCATTTTGCCCTTGGCTAGTGCATCCTTCTGAGCGAGACGTTTATCCGTTACCTTGGCTGGCATGACAGGTAGTGCGATTCTCATAGGACGTCCAAATAAAAGTTCGCCAGGCGACTTGCCCAGTGTTCCATGCGGTGTTGCACGGTAGTTCCTGAGAAAAGCATACATAGCTTGTTTCCAGGATCGTCCTTCGGCATGAGCACAGCGTACAGCTTTCATGAGAGGTTGCATGAATCTCTCGACTTCTCCATTTGCTTGAGGATGTAGTGGCATCACACGGCGGTGTTTGAATCCAATATGCTCAGCAAAGTTGACAAAGTCTTGTCCATTAAATGGCGGTCCATTGTCCGTCTTGACAACTTCAGGAATGCCAAAGTTTGAAAAGATCTTGTCGAGTTTCGGGATGACAGCCTTTGCAGATGTGGAAGTGATGATTTCTACTTCTGGATAACGTGAGTGATCATCAATGACTACCATCAAGTACTCTCCAGTTGGTAGCGGTCCACAGAAGTCCATCGATACTTCCATCCATGGTGCAGCAGGTAGTGGTGAAGGTTGTAGAGGTGTTGGTCTTGAAGTATCCACTGCAGCTTGGCAAGGGACACAGGCATCATGCATGTCCTTAGCTTGACGATCAATGCCAGGAAACCACACCTTTTCTCGTAGCAGCTGTTTGGTCCTTACAAGACCTTGGTGTCCTTGATGTGCAAGCTTCAGAGCACGTTGCTGGAGAACAGCTGGAATAACGATACGAGTACCTCGCAGCACGGTGTCGCGTTGTTGCGTAACACTTAATTCTGTCTGGATGCGTTCAAGTGCTTTGAATGCATCTTGGTCAACTCCTGAGGGTGGGATGCGTGGAAACTTTTTCTTAGTCAATGCATCCACTGTTGCTTGCAGAGTTGGGTCCTCTAGGGTTGCAGTACGGATTTCGTCAAGAGTGAGAGCCTTAGGGACTGCATCACAGGTTACAGAGTGTACATATTCCTCGGCAACTTGCTGATGCTTGGTGATGGTGAAACTGTTGGCAGGATGTCGACTGATGTAATCAGCGGGTTTGCCTGCACCTGGCTTGTATTTCACCGTAAAGTTGTATGGTTGCAGACGAAGAGCCCATCTCTCAATGCGAGCTGGTAATAAATATAAATAATAAATATGTTTATTCAGGAAAGGTACATACATAGAGATTTTACATAAGTGGATCGATTTATAGATAGAGCTAGTACATACAATGCCTAAAGCCACTATTACGCAATGCGTTTCGGGCAAGAAAACATTAATATCTAAAACTTAATGCTAATTGAACAAAAAGAATAAAATGTTTTGAGAACAGATACAAATAAAGGTACAAAAAAAGGGGGGAACATGACTGAAAAGCAGCACAAATACAATATGTAGACAAACAGCGTTGAATAAAAAAAAAAAATAAGACATGGGTTGACAATAGAGGGGTAAGGTAGGTTACAGGGAGTTTATCAGGTAGTGTTTAGTTTTAATCTTAAACTGGTTGAGAGAGGTACAGTCTTTAACATGGTTGGGAAGGTCATTCCACATTCTGGGTCCCTTGATTTGTAGAGCATTTCTAGTTTGGTTAAGTCGTACTCTTGGAATATCAAAACTGTATTTATTTCTGGTGTGGTGCTCATGGGTTCTATTACAGCTTTCAATGAAGCTTTTAAGGTCAGGATTGGCATTACAGTTAAGCGTTTTATATATGTATAATACACATGAGAGAATGTGCAGTGACTTAATATCTAACATATTGAGAGATTTGAGTAGGGGTACCGAGTGATGTCTGGGGCCAGAGTTGGATATTGTCCTAATAGCAGCTTTGTGTTGAGTAATTAGAGGACGTAAATGATTTTGGGTAGTAGAACCCCAAGCACAAATACCATAGTTGAGATATGGATAGATGAGGGAGTAATAGAGAGTCACCAGGGCAGGGCGGGGTACATAATATCTGATCTTAGAAAGAATGCCAACAGTTTTTGAAACTTTTTTTGATATATTTAGAATGTGTCCCTGGAAATTAAGCTTGTGATCAATGAGAACGAAGTCTGGTGGTTTGTGGAAAGTCTGGTGGTTTGGACTTTGGATTATTGAAGATGGTCTCCAACGGTTTGTGGTCAGTGACTATCGTGGTGAAGGGTGCACCAAGCAGATACACATTGAAGTGTTCACAGCCCCATACAAGAGCAAGAGCTTCCTTCTCTGTCTGACTGTATCGTTGCTCAACATCTGTGAGAGAACGGCTGGCGTAGGCAATTACTACTCTTGAATCTGGTTGACCAGGTTTGTGTTGGGCTAACACAGCACCTAAACCAACAGGACTAGCATCCACCGTTAACTCAGTGTCCATTGATGGATCAAAGTATGCAGCAGTCGCATTTTCTACTAGTGCATCTTTCACAGCATCAAATGCATTTTGCTCGACATCGCTCCAGTACCATGATGCATTTTTCTTCAGGAGCTCACGTAGAGGCTTCGTAATGGTAGCAAAATCTGGAATGAAGCGAGAACAGTAGTTTGCCATTCCCAGAAAACTATGTACTTCAGTGGATGTTGAAGGAGGTGCAGCATTCTTGATATCTGCAACTTTCTTAGGATCTGGAGACAGACCTTTGTCACTAAGTACATGTCCAAAGAATTCAATTTTATGTTGATTGAACTCACACTTTGCTCGGCTTAGCGTCAAATTCTTTTCTCGTAAGCGTTGCAATGTTGCACGAAGAGCTTTGTCGTGTTCAGCTTGGGTACGGCCATAAACAATGATGTCATCAGACATGTTGTCAGCATTAGGTATATCTTGCAATACCTGGCTGATGATGTGCTGGAATACTTCAGCAGCACTGTTAATACCAAAACTCAGGCGCTTGTACCTATACAGACCTCGATGTGTCGTAAACGTTGTGATGAATCGACTCTCATCATCAAGTTCAAGCTGATGATAGCCCTTGTTTAAATCTAACTTGCTGAATACAGTTGCACCATTCAAGCGGTATATCATATCATCTACAGTGGGTGTAGGATGGCGTTCACGCATTATTGCCTTGTTGGGAACACGCATGTCTACACAAATGCGTATCTCATCTGGATTCTTCGGCTTTGGTGGAGTGACAATTGGGCTTACCCATGGTGTTGGGCCTGTTACCGGTTCAATGATATCTAGTTCTATCAGCCTATCCAGTTCGGCATCGACTTTCTTGCGAGTATGGAATGGTTGTCGGCGATGTGGTTGGGCAACTGGAATTACATCTGGGTTGATATGCAGATGTACCTTGCTATCAGTATAACAACCTATGGATTTAAACCGATCAGAAAATTCAGCAACAATAGCATCAACATTGTTTGCAGATTCCACTGCTACAGCATTAGAAAGCTGAAGTAGCCCCAATTTGGTTGAAGTCTTGTAACTGAGTAAAGACTCCTTTGCATTCCTAACAACATGGAATGTAGTAATGAGCATTGCATTCTTTGACTTAATCTCTGCAGTGAAAGTTCCAATCACTGGTAAGGCTACCTTTGAAGCATAGGCAGTGGCTTTGCCATTATAGTTTTCAAGCTTTGGGAACTGTTTTTTAAATTTTTCATAGTGGCACTCAGCAATGGTGTCAATGTTTGATCCAGTGTCAATGAGAATTTTGAGACAAATGCCAGCAATGTATACTATAGTCTCTGGGTTGTTTGGAAGATCATTCCATTCTGTGATTGATTGTACTCCACAAATATAATCACATTCACTGTCATCTGAGACTGGTTGTAATGAAATGTTGTCTTGTATATTATTAACATTCTTGATTTGAGGTGCAATATTGTGTTTGCCACCTCGACTCCTATGACTTGATCCTCGTACATTGCTTTTATTTATTGATTGTGGTTTCTTTAGTGCGGAACGACACATAGCACCAAAATGACCTAGTTTTCTACACTCATAGCACTTCTTACCTTGTGCAGGACAAACATTATCTTGGTGTGGGTAGTCTCCTCCACAATTGTAACATTTATTGTTGACAACCTCTGATGTGAGTCGTTGTGACTGCTTGAGTCTTGTTCCATGACTCCAGTTGTGATGTGGTTCTCGGCTCAATTTAATGTTAGGTTTGGCATGATATCTTCTACGATCATGGTGTACTCCCTGAACCTTACATACTTCATGACTGTTAGTAACAGTGGCAGAACCGTTGTTGGCACTGCACTCCATGGCACGAGCATCACGTGCAGCATCTTCCATTCGACGAGCCATATCCAGTATCTTGTTAAGAGAACTTTCATCATCAACAAGTTCTAGAGCTCTTCGACGAAGACGTGTAGATGTGCATGTTTCAATTATTTGCTGTTTGATTTCTTTGTCAACATCAGCAAACTCACAATGGGTTGCTAAACCCTGCAGACGTGTATGGTATTGATCAACAGTTTCATTAGAGAGTTGTTTTGCTCTCCTGAAATGCATAATTTCCATAGCAGTATTTTGCCTTGGTTTGAAATGCTCAGTTAATTTGGCCTTGGCAGTGTCATAATCTTTGGCACCACCAGTGTCTTTCAGTGTATCAAAGATATCACAAACTCTATCACCTGCATAATGAAGCAGAAAGGCACGCTTTCTTTCAGCACTTTTGATGTCAGAAACTATCAACAAATTTTCAAACCTTTTAAGCCATTTGGTCCACCTCTGTGACAGGTTTGTCTGGTCACAGTCAGGATCAAATGCAGGAAACTGAGGTATATTTGCCATTTTTACTGAATAAATGTAAACTTATCACTTAAATGTTCCTCAGAATATATAACACTTACTGCACTGTATATGTTATTCAGAATTCACTGTAATTACTTTAATTTTGCAAAGCACATAAGCATTTTAATGCAAAAGTTCACAACAGTGCACAACACAGCAGCAACTGATTTCTTACCTAGCCCTTGTGTACATGTTTTGTTCCTACTCACAGCAACACAGCAGTTGTTAGCAGTTGGTACAGCAGTTGTCAGCAGTTGGTACAGCAGTTGGCAGCAGTTGGTACAGCAGTTGGCACAGAATTGGTACAGCAGTTGACAGCAGTGGTACAGCAGTTGGTACAGCAGTTGGCACAGCAGTCAGTTCACAGCGTGAAGAATTTTGTAGCACGAAGCATCGTTTCGTAACCAAACATCAGGTTTTGTACACTGCATGAAAGCGTCGTTTCGTACACAGCGTCGGCACACATAGATCGCAGATTACTCAGTAAACAGCTTGTCAGCACATAGCTTGGGATGCACACAGCATTGGCCAGCACACAGCAACGGCCAGCATACAGCAACGATCAGCACACAGCAACAGTCAGCACAAATAAGCATGGGGTATGGTGCTCACAGCTTCTCTTTCCTCCTCCGGGCGCGTGAGGCAGCATGCTTCTCCCTTGTGTTTTGTTGAACAAAATACCTGCGTTCCCAGTTCATCGTCGTCGCCAATGTGGTATCTGTATATAGCTGAGATAGTCTTGGTAGTAAGGTTGATGTAAAGTCATTCCTGGTTACTGACTTTAATACTTATAAACGATTACATGACTAGAGCTCCCAAGCTTGGCAGGCATCCTGTGCTTTGTTTACCTTCTCCCCCAGTGGCGTCCAGCCGCCGCACATAGAAAACGGATGGTACCATTTTCTGTGAACATGACAGGGCTGAGCGCCACCAGTCAGCAGCCCCAGCTTTGAATAATTCTGCGATGCCATTCGTACGATAATTATTTTTTCAAGGCCACCACACAGGATTTGTTTGGCGGGCCGGATGAAATTATGTGGCGGGCGGATGTGGCCCGCGGGCCATAGTTTGGAGACCCCTGATCTACACGTTCACTGCATCCTGATACTCTGCCGACTCAAGTACCTTGCGCAGTACAGGACTTACAGCTTGCGTTTCCGACTCTTCGTCGCCTCCAGGACAATTCAGCTCTAGCAGTGATTCCCTCGTTGTCCTAACTACGTGCCTACATTACCTCCTATTGTCCTGGTGCCCGAGCCCATCCGCCCCGGATCGAAATGCTCCACCAGCGACCCAAGGACGCAACAATCATGCACATTCTTCTCTCCTGCTACATCGAGCTTGTCCACACACTGCCTACATCTTTTGGTACCGGACTACATGTTCCACAACGACCACGTATCTTTTGTTATATTGTTTTCTTCCATTCCCTGGCAGGGGGAGTCCTGTAGCGAGTTAATCTTATACTCGCTCCATTATCTCATTATCTTCATAGCATAACTAATTACAGAAGCTACAATCCTTTCCCCAATACTCTCCTCACCTTGTTGGAGGGAGCTGAGGTGTAATCACAATATAACCCAGCGATGTGACAACAGCAGGACACAGAAAAGCCATTACTTCACTATCTTCTAGAATGTGAAGCAACCAACGACCTTAGAAGAGCTTTAAGAGTTCCTAAATCTTGCTGTGGCCACCCTGAAGCCATCAACAGAGCCACTCTCCTGGTCAACAAAGGTGTCCAGCAGCTGGACGCCCTCATAAAGACTGTGAAGCAGTATCCTCCCCCGCGATAACAGCTCGATGATTAAATGCAATCTCAGAATAATGAAAAGAATTACGGAGAAAAAAAAAATTTGTACCACTTACGGGCTATTCATGCCCGTGCCAACTCTTGGGTGGCTTAATCTTTATCAATCAATCAATCGGGCAAGTAGTCCACCATTCGTGTTGGAAATTTCCAACACTTATCATCCATTATTATATTATGATAAATTACCATTAACTTACTAATTGCAGTAGCTCTTAACACCACTAACCGTAGTGTTAATATAAATTAATCTGAGCATATTGCTGATAATATTACTCCTGATAATGTAAATCAAGAGTTATTAATTGAAATTATTCAGTAACAGTTTTTATTCTGTTACGATCGAATGCTCTGGAGAAGTATAAATAACATCTCCATTTCTCGCTAGAGATCATTTATCGAGAATATTATAATTATTAATTCCCTATAATTTCAACCCAGTTCATATTATCGCATTTCATCCATAATTGCGCGGAAAAGAATAATTTGTGTTTAATAATTTCCGTGGTGAATGCGAGAGCGGGGAGAGGGAGGCGGCGACGCCATTATTACAACAACAAGGCACGCGCACGAGACAACGTGGAGAAGCACAAGGCTTTGCTGAGAATTCTTATCGACAAGAATTACGTTGATACTCAGTTAATAAGTCAGTTTTACTGTTACTCAGTTCTAGTGTTACCCAATCTCCTAATTCTTATGTACTTAACCCAAACAACCTTGTCATTGTGTTCATTGCTGTCTTCCTTTATGTGCTAGCCATTTGCTGTATTGTGCCTACCAAATTTTGTCAACTACCATTCAGCTTTCATTGCAATCAATCTTAGCTACCTAAGTGCTTTATTATACTGTACCTACAATTTCTCTCATCTTTTTTTTTTTTTTTCTTTTTTTCTTTTCTTGCCATGTACTGTTATCATTTCCTTTTTATAATTTTTGCTAGTATTACCTACTAAAAATTTTCTTAGATTAAGGACCTGCCGAAACGCTGCGCGTACTAGTGGCTTTACAAGATTGTAATTACCATATTATATATTCTCACATTCCCATGTACCTTCTTGTATATGAATAAATAAAATAAAATAAATAAAATAAAAAAATAAAATAAGTGGAATTTACTCGCCTAAGTGTTCTCTAGTGCCTCAACAGTGAATAAAGCGTCTACAATTACCACCAGGACCCGTAATTAAGTGTGCACAGCAGTGAACACTGAGTCCGGCAGACGCACATTTCGGCAG
The DNA here is from genome assembly GCA_020271785.1 of Procambarus virginalis. Lineage (NCBI taxonomy): Eukaryota > Metazoa > Arthropoda > Malacostraca > Decapoda > Cambaridae > Procambarus > Procambarus virginalis. Next base: position 8,752 of record WNGS01152448.1, read on the forward strand.
ACCTTAGTACTCGGTTACGCTCACAGGTTTTTCTTTCTATTCTGATGCATCAAGTAGATAGCACCTTAGTGAGTAGTTTGTCGTTATGAAGAATGAATACCAACAATCAAACGTTAGTAATATTTATCACCCAGCTCAGTTTCATGAATATCTGAACATAATTTGTAGCCTAGTCAATTGCTACTTTATATTTCCTGTATTACAGCTTGTATTTGAGACGCCAGCAAGATTCTCATCAATCGTGTCATTTACCTCGAGTTATTTCTCTATGGGGATTCTGTGACCACGAGGACGAATGATGAACTGGCGTTAGAAATCGTCTTACAGCTAAGACACATTTTTCTTATAAATTTATTCAATTTAATTATTGCTTCTATAATTAATATAGCAATTATCATAGAATGTTTATTGCCAGATTTGGTAGTTCATGTTTATTTTAACTGTGCTCAATATTTATGCTCAGTGATTAATGATGATTAATGATCTTAAATGAATATAATTTGATTACCATATATTTGCATATATTGTAGTTAGATTTACCATAATACTAATGCCATAATGAACTAGTGACGAACCACACTGGTTCCTAGATATATATGAACTTCTAGAAATAACCCCCAATGTTGATATTTGAGGCTTTGGCTTTAATTAATAATTACAGTCTTCATTATTTTCAAGTGAATATTCATTGAATGAGTTTCCATAGACACTGGTTCTCTGGTGTCATTCTAATGATCAATTTTATTTGTTTTCCCTCTTTTCTCAAAAGCGGGTGGTCCTTCGATTTATTTCAATACAATAATTAAATAATTTATTTTCTGAGTTCAAGCCCCAGATACCCAACATTTGGTCTTTTCGAACCGGATACCAATTAATATTTAACTATATCGGTTCTCAAGCACCAAAACAACATTTTGGTCCTTTTCGAACCGGATACTAATCATTTAATATTAATCCATTTCGGTTCTCAGACCGAAACAACATTTTGGTCTTATCGAACTGGATACATACCAATTACCATTAAACTGTATCCGTTCTCAGAAACCAAAACAACATTTTGGTCTCTTAGAACTGGATACAATCCAAGAAATTCTTACAATTAGTCCTGTACTAATGAGTAGTACATACATTATACATTTTTGTGCTGACCCTAGCAAGGGTGGGATTCAACATTACAGTAACTCTGATTAGAGTGCTTCCATATCAATTATTTGTGTATTCATTATTTTTGTGTGTGGTTTTGAGTGTTGCTGTATGATCACCATTACATCTAATGGTGATAATGATGGGCTAGCCGGACGAAAGTTAATGGTGACATGCAGACACCACTCAAAATCTTTAGCTATATACTTGTTAGGTAGGGACATTTAACCTCAAAGTGAGGTAGAGTTTAATTTAGCCAGAACTCAGGCTATACTCAATATTAATTATCAACTAATGAACAAGTATCCCAGCTTCATTAGTAATATTCAATCAAGTCCTATGAAATTTGGACTTAAAGCTAACATGGCTACTCCTGAGCAATTAAGGAGAACCTATATTGGCCTCAAAGGCCATTTAACTAGACTAATTAATAAGTCTGATGATTTGTCCAAGGCAACTCCCATTGATTACTATCTACTAAATCATCAGTGAGAGTAGCTAATCTTAAGTTTGATCAAGTTAAATCAGCAAGTCAGTCTTATCTTAACTCACTGAATGCTACTGAAACTGATCTAGAGGAATTAGATCAAATTGTAGCAAATATTTCACAACACGAAGATGAGACTCAAGATAAATTTGATGTACTATCCAGTATAGTAAACCATCAATCCAATACAAATTCTACTATGTCTCAATCCAGTAATCAATTACCTGAGGTTCGTCTACCTACTTTAGACTTACCTACATTTGCAGGGCTGGATGAAGAAAATTGGGACACATTTTGGACTTCATTTGAAGTTCATATCCATAACAGGTCTTATCTTGACCCAATTTCTAAATTTTCATACCTGATTAGTCTTCTCAAAGGGGAAGCTAAAAAGGTTATAAATAACTTAGCTCTCACTGAGAGTAATTATGTGGAAGCTATAAAACTGCTGAAGTTGAATTATTGCAACCAGGAGTTAAGTATAGCTAACCTTTATTACCAATTGCTAGATCTGAATGCACCAAGTAACAGACCAGACTCACTTCAAAGCTTCAGGCTAGAAGCAGAGTCTCTAGTGAAGGCCTTAGGTACTAAAGTTGATGTACCAGCTTCAGAATGGTCAATCAAGTTACTTTTGCAGAGGAAATTGCCTCAAATTATCTTAGCAGAAATATGTTCACATTATAAAACCGAGTTTCTCACTCTCGAGCAAATATTCGAGGGCTGAGAATAACAGTTAACAGGTTGAAGACTCATGATAAGATTAAACCTGAGTCTAAATTACCTAACATTGACATCTCAGTCAAACCCAAATTGACTTTGAATAAATCCAATAAATCTAAGCCTAAGACTACTCCATCCACTGGAAAGGGAGTGGTAGTGTAGGTATTTATACTGTATCTCCCTCTGACACTGCAACTGATGTGTCTACTAAAAGGACAAATTCAGTCAGAGAGAGAAGGTGTCTGTTCTGTGATCAAGAACATCTCACCTACAAATGTACGGTTTATCCTAACTTTAACACCAGGATTAAACAACTTCAAGAATTACACAGATGCACCAAGTGCATGGGTTCTCATGAGCCCAGTAAATGTGTTGTGCAGCTACGGTTATGCAGTAGATGCCACAAAGGTGTACATCATTATGCCTTATGTAGAAAATTTCTACCCAATCTGTGACACCTGGGGAGAATTCTATGAATTCTACCACAGTACAATATTGCAAGGTACATCAGGAAATAA
>WNGS01152451.1:0-17025 GCA_020271785.1 Procambarus virginalis
ATATATATATATATATATATATATATAACTAGTGCTACCAATCTCATGACACCCATTTATATGTGACGGTAACGAGTTGGAAATGGTGGTCGGCAGTCTTCCAACTAGCAGGTGTCAGTGCTGGGCCACATATAATATATAAAAAAAAGAAAAGGAAAAAAAAGAGAAAAAAAAAGAATGACTGCGTGATTTGGTAATCTGTGGTAAGGTTGGAAAGACTAAAAGCAATAATAAAAAATATGGATTTTAATAACAATAAAAAAAACACAAATTGAAATAAATGCAAAATCTTGGCTTACTGGCAAAATAATAAAACAATATAAACATGAAAATAGATTACGTTAATGGGGAGGAGAATTGATATACAAAAGTAAGCAAAATATGAATGCTGGAATATATGCACTAACTATGAACCTCTATTTGACCACACAGAGTGAGTCACTTAGGAGTTCACAGCTTGCGAGCACACAATATTCTCTTTCCAACTCGTTACCGTCACATATAAATGGGGGCCTGTCCACGGAGTCACTATAAATGGGGGCCTGTCCACGGAGCCACTATAAATGGGGGCCTGTCCACGGAGCCACTATAAATGGGGGCCTGTCCACGGAGCCACTATTAAATGGAGATCTGTCCACAGAACTTCACTCAGGTATTGGTAATTGTGGTAAGCACACTTGGCTTTATTTCCCTTGCTTCCATTATTCACATTAATCATTCTTTATTTTATATGGTGCTGTGTATATTGTACATTACGGGAATAGCATATGGTGAGAGTGAGACAACTTTGGATTACGTGGTGACTGTAGGCCGCAGTCATACTCTTAATTGGTCGTCTCCCCCTTCCGTGTTATCCTCCGTGTTTAACATCTTTGTCCCCCAATATTTCTCACTTTTTGACAGATTATCACATAGGTACCCTGGTACTGTGGTCTGTCTCCGGGTCAATAGCACCCAAGTCCTGCAATCCGACTCTAGGAGGAAAAAGAGGGCTTTAGATCCTCTAGCACGAACTATTATTGGCGAATTGGGACCTCGCCGATAGTTCTCGTCACCAGTTGACACTCGCACCCCTACTCGTCGGTCAGACTGATGGTATTTACCCAAGGTAGGGAATTGGCGTTCTTTCTTTTGAGCACAAAGTTCGCTAATTCTGTAAATACCATATTCAATTTCAGTGGGTACCATTGCTTATGTTCTATAGTGACTTGGCAAGGTATGACTACATTTTTTGGACTACCTCATTTATTTTGAAGCCATTTAGTGTTTCACTTGTATTTTAAACTTAGTTTTCACTAATTAGTAGGATTTTCTTGCCTTTATCCTCCCATAGTGAGTACCAGGTACAAGATTTCCTGCGACCTTATTCATTTACCATCTTGAATTTACTTTAATTATTAATAATTCCCCACAGGATAGGTATCAGTTGCCACGTTTCCTGTTTCTGACACTCACCATATTCTCACTATATTCATCTCCTTTGTTTTGCTATATTTTCACCATGTTCCGCTTACAAGCTTTCATAGCAAATCCAGAAAGAGAAATAGGGACCTTACGTCAAGCTAAGAGGGTCGATTTGTTAACTCTTGCACATGAGTATCACTTAGAAGTTCCTGATGGAGCCAACAAATTTGCCATTAATAATATGATACTGGATCACCTTGCTGAGGAAGATATTATAGATTCTTCTACTCATGAACAGTACATTATTTCAGATAAAGATGACTTGAGAGCGATAAAGCTCAGATTGGAACTTGCCAAGATCGAGCTACAGCAACAACAAGAAGCAGCTGCAATCAGAGAGCGTGAAGCTGCCCTCAGAAAGGAAGAACAAACGCGTGAAGCTGCAATCAGAGAGCGTGAAGCTGCCATCCGGAAGGAAGAAAGTGAAAGGGAGGCCCTACTCCTCAAAGGACAGCAAGAACGTGAGTTGGCCTTATACCAACAGCGACTAGAGATACAACGGGAACACGACCAACGACAGGCAGAAGCAATGCTAGAATGTCGTAACCGAGAACTCACGAGGGACGCTGCACACCAAGCTCAACTCCAACAAGCGGCAGCTAGTCTTCCTCCCAGTTTCAATATCTCCCATGCAAGTAAGTTAATGCCCCCGTTCCTCGAAACGGAGGTTGATGTGTTCTTTACCACTTTTGAGACCCTTGCTGTTCAACTTAATTGGCCTGACGACCAATGGGCTACCCTTCTCAGAGTACATTTAACAGGTAGAGCAGCAGTCACACTCAGCACTTTGGCTTCGGAAAACGACTACACCACCCTGAAACAAGCTGTGTTGGACGCCTACCTTCTCTCCACCGAAAGCTATCGACGAAAGTTTCGTGACTACGTCAAGGCAAGTACCACCACCTTCTTAGAATTTGCTAACACCAAACAAAGATATTTCATGAAATGGCTGGAGGCAGCACATGTCTCTACTTTTTCAGAACTTGTCAACCTCATACTGGTTGAAGAATTTTTGAGACGTGTACCTCCTCCTGTCCGCCTATACTTAGCAGACAAGGAAGAGACGGAGTTAGTGAAGTGTGCGAAGTCAGCTGACACTTACAGCCTCATCCACCGGCTGACTCCAGATCCTACCAGCAAGAAGTCTTGGTACAGTTACGAGAAAGCGAGCCCAGATCAAGGTACCTCTCAACTGTACTGCAGGTATTGTCGATTATATGGACACACCATTGACAAATGTGGTAAGTCCCAATCTAAAGGTAACGTCGAACCCCCTAAGTCTAAAACTACTCACCCTAAGTCCGGTAAGCCTGTAATGAATGTTGGTGTTCATGCTAATGATCTCTCTCTCTTTACCAAGCATCTATATCCAGGAACTATCTCTACCCACGGTTCAGATTCAGAGGGACGTTTCGGACTTAAGATCCTACGGGACACAGCGGCTCTACAATCGATCGTTTTGAAATCGGCTGTGCCCAACGTCGCCTACACAGGAGAGACTGTGTTCATCACTGACCTTACTGCTACAACTCCTTATCCACTTGCCCGAGTTTACCTGGATTGTCCCTTCGTGACCGGTGAAGTCCAAGTCGCCGTCAGGGAAAAGCCTTTTCCCATGCCTGGAGTGCAACTTCTCCTGGGCAACGACTTGGCAGAAGACCAACAACCAAACAACCTGATCATCAAGGACATATCCAAGGTAAGCAACTCTGTGGTGGATAACCCGATTTTTGAACATTTCCCAGTAAAGGTTCAAGAGAGTGATGAAGGTTCTCCTCCTGTTATGGTGACCACCCGTGCTCAAGCTGCACGTCCACAGCCAGCCGACTCTACTGCTACCGCTGTCCCTCAGGACCCTTCGAAACTACCCCCTAACCTGACCGCGGTGGAGTTCCGTAAGTTACAGAGAGATGATCTTACATTGACACCATTATTCTTTCAGGCTGAAACCCAATCCGACAGTGTTCCTGGGTTCTTTATGGAGAACGAAATACTCTATCGCAGGTATAGACCCAGTAAACTGAAGGACGAGGACGATTGGGCAAACGTTGAACAACTAGTGATTCCCACCAGCCTGCGGCCCACGATTCTACACCTGGCCCACGGCGCTTTGTCACACTATGGGTTCAACAAGACTTACCATGGAATTCGACAAGACTACTACTGGCCAGGTATGGTAAACGACATCAAAATTATGTCAAATTATGCCACGTGTGTCAGTTAGCCGGGAAACCGAACGTTTCCATTCCCAGAGCACCACTGATACCCATCCAGGTGCCTGAGGAACCGTTCCACAAGCTCATTATAGACTGCGTTGGTCCTTTGCCTCGGACCAGTGCAGGCAACGCATATATCTTAACCATCCTGTGTCCTACCACCAGATTTCCGATAGCAGTTCCAGTAAAAAATATTACAGCTGCTACAGTGGTGAAGAATCTACTGAAAATCTTCACCCAGTATGGATTTCCGAGGGAGATTCAGAGCGACTGTGGTACCAACTTCACCAGTGATCTCTTCAAACGGACTCTGGAGGAGTTCAACATCAAACAGGTACTGTCCAGCCCCTATCATCCTGCTTCACAGGGTTCTCTCGAGCGTAGTCATCAAACCATCAAGGCACTCTTAAAAAAGTTCTGTAATGAGACCTCAAAGGATTGGGATAGGCAAATTGATCTCATCACGTGTATTTTCAGAAGTCTTCCCAACGAGTCACTAGGAGTATCTCCTTATGAGATGCTCTACGGACGTAAGTGCCGTACACCTCTCAAGGCTTTCAAGGATTCTCTACGTGATGACACCTTCAGTGAGCATCAGAGTGTGCCCCAGTATCTCCAAAATCTCCGACACATTCTAGAGAGGGTCCATTCCTTTGCTAGCAACAACCTACAGAAAGCCCAGGAGAGGATGAAGACTCGTTACGACCAGCACTGTAAAGTAAGGAAGTTTACACCAGGAGACTTAGTGCTTGCCTATTTCCCTATCCCAGGTTCTCCTTTACAGAACAGGTTCTCAGGACCCTACCGTGTTAAGGAGTGCCGGAACAACTTCAACTACGTTCTCGAGACCCCGATAGGCGGCGGAAGACCCAGCTGTGCCACATTAATTTACTCAAGCCCTACCATGGGGTTCCTCCCACTGTGTTAACCAATTTCACCTCATTTACAGGTCCATACAGCCACAGTGAGACCTTCCCTGCTTCTCCTTCCGAGAGCACTGACACTGAGACAGCGCTCTCTAACTCGGAAATCCTTACTAACCTTCAACATCATTTTCAGGACGATAATAGTGCTCCACTAATCAAACTCGTCAGAGAATATCAAGAGTTGTTTCGAGATGACCCCCAAGAGTGTACTGTAACTCGGCACGACATCCAACTGCTACCTGACACCCAGCCGATTCGCCAACCATTCTACCGAATCAGCCCGAGCAAAACGGAAGTCATGCGGGCTGAGGTACAGTATCTCTTGGACCATGGACTGGCTACCCCCTGTGAGTCCCCCTGGGCCTCACCATGCATCCTGGTACCCAAACCTCACGGCAAAATCCGTCTGTGTACGGATTATAGGAAGTTGAACCAGGTCACAGTGAAGGACGCCTACCCAATACCCAGGGTAGACGACATTCTGGATGCCATTGGTAATGCCCGCTACCTGTCTCAGGTAGACCTACTAAAGGGCTACTACCAGGTGAGTTTAACGGAGCGAGCTAAGGTACTGTCCGCCTTTATAACCCCGTTTGGTCTCTACAGGTACAATCGCCTTCCCTTTGGACTCTGCAATGCCCCAGCCACCTTTCAGAGAGCTGTCAACCGCGTCATCCAGGGCTTGGAAAACACCTATGCCTATTTGGACGACATCGTGGTAGCATCCAACACCTGGAGCGAACACCTGCTCCAGCTACAACGATTGTTCTACAAGCTCCTGAAAGCCGGCCTCACCATCAATTTGGGCAAGTCCACCTTCGCGAAAGGTAAAGTGCGGTACCTGGGTCATGTTATAGGGAGTGGCAACCTGGCTCCGTTAAACATTCACATTCAAGCAATCCAACAGTATCCACAGCCTACTACCAGGAAGCAGCTCCTGCGCTTCCTTGGTCTTGCTTCCTATTACCGTAGGTTTGTGAAGAATTTTAGCACTGTTGCAACCCCATTAATCACCTTAACCAGTCCCAAGCAACGGTATAATTGGACCAGAGAGCAAACCGTTGCATTCGAACAACTCAAATTCCTCCTCTGTTCTAATCCCATTCTCGCCTCACCAGATATCAAGAAGCCTTTCATCCTCCATGTCGACGCCAGTGGTACCGGCATCGGAAGTGTCTTAATGCAGCAGCGAGGCGAGGAGGTTCTACCTGTCAGCTACTACAGTTGCAAGTTGAAGCCTCATCAGAAGAACTACAGTACTATAGAGAAGGAACTCCTGTCCATCGTCCTGAGCTTACAACACTTTGCACCATATCTGCACGGTGCTAGGTCCACTACCATCTATTCGGACCACAACCCTCTGAGATTTTTACATCAAGCCCAATTTAATAACCAACGTCTGCTGCGATGGGCTTTATATCTTCAAGGCTTCAACTTAAAGATCTGCTACATCAAGGGGCCTGATAACATCATCGCTGATGCCCTCTCCAGAGTGCATGAGGTAGAGGCAGCTCCACCTCCCACTCTACCTCCAGTGGACGTGATTCACCCGAAACGGCAGGCTTCGGGGGAGAGTTGTGACGATAATCTCTTATCAGAGATTTAGCCTGCTATTTCTGCGAATCACTCCTGTCCTCATCAATATACAAGATACGTTTTGTAGTGGCTAAACGTATATGATAGCCACACGTACCAGCAACTCCCTCCTCCCCCCACTCCAGCACCTGGTCGACGCGCCGAACCCTTCAACTGCCTAACTAGCGACTTGCGACCATCCAGCTTCCTCATTGGCCGCCAACCAACACTCCACTCCGGCTCCCCGCCAATCACAAGACCTCACCAGTTATTGTTGGAGTCCCTTGCGTTTCTGCCAGCCAGAATATTGTGTGCTCGCAAGCTGTGAACTCCTAAGTGACTCACCTTGTGTGGTCAAATAGAGGTTTATAGTTAGTGCATATATTCCAGCATTCATATTTTACTTACTTTTGTATGTCAATTCTCCTCCCCATTAACGTAATCTATTTTCATGTTTATATTGTTTATTATTTTTACCAGTAAGCCAAGATTTTGCATTTGTTTCAATTTGTGTTTTTTTTATTGTTATTAAAATCCAGTTTTTATTATTGTCTTTCGTATTTCCGACCTTACCACAGATTACCAATCACGCAGTCATTCTTTTTTTCTCTTTTTTTTCTTTTCTTTTTTTTATATTATATGTGGCCCAGCACTGACACCTGCTAGTTGGAAGACTGCCGACCACCATTTCCAACTCGTTACCGTCACAATATTATATATATATATGGGTATTCTATATCCTCACTCCAACGAACGAATCTAAGACACCACCTGGCCGACTTTGAAAACCTGCGGATATTATCTAATGTCATCCCCTGAGCTAGACATATATATGCAGCTAAACATTGGATCAAACATATATTTTGCTCGCCTTTAGGATTGAAAACATAATTTTTGCCACGCAATCTATCTGGATAAGGCACATATTCTCCTAGACGGATGGTATGCTGAACAGCTATAGAATTGATATAAAAACCAGAAATGCTCTGTATACCTAGACTCGAACCTTCTGTCTCGGCAAGGAACACTTCTAATTTATTATCCAATTTAGCGATCCATTGATCTACGACAACACTAGCCTCATGCCTAGTTACAGTGCGTTGCTCAGCCCTTATAGGTAACCCTCCCTCAAAACCAGGTTCATTTTCTTGATTAAGTCGTTGTAAATTAAAAGAAAAATCCGGGTAAATTAAAAGGGCAGGAGGGAAATTGGGATGAACGGCATCAAACAAGGATTCTAATTGCCGGATAAAATAATCGCGATATATAGTTAAATAATGGGCAGGATCTCCTTGGGCATAATCTGGGATGCTATATGAATGGCGTATGTACCCCCCATTGAAATTATTTATCACTTCAAGCACTTCGGGTTGAGGAGTAAGTACAACATCTACCTGCTGCTGCTGTTCCTGAGGTGGTGGCGAATTAGCAATAGGTTGGCTGGCTTCCACATCTGAATCTGCTTCCCAAACTAAATGCAGGGAGTCCTCATCGTCATCCTCTAGATGATCACCTAGAATAAAAAAGAATTGTGATTTTTAATAAAAAATATAAATTTAATATAGGATAGTTTATAAATAAATGAAAATATGGAATAAAATAATTATTGAGCACGATACTTACGATCTGGACTGTTCCTGCTGTTATTACTATCTTCTAATGGCAGTGTATGAGCTCGACTAGTGCTAGGCTCTCCAACTGCACTTCCTCCTCCACGAGGATTTACCTCCTCGGTTATCTGCCGAAGTGACAATCCTAAAAAAATATAAAATTATATTAATATCAATGAAAAATAGGAGAAGGTTAATGTCAATATAGCAACTGTCAAATAATGGATGAATAGTGGCAGAAAATAAGAGACTCACTTTTAGATTTTACACGTTGAGGTGGAGAAGCTTCTAGATCCTCGGAACCCGAGCTGGTTGAAGACTGTGTCCTTCTCCTCCAAATACAGACAAAATGTACACGATTCCGGAATATATCCTGCGGATAAAAACAAAAATAATTTTTGATTGAAACTGCTATATGGTACATGCGAATAAAAAATCTCTGATATCGCTGGCAAGTAAATTTACCAGGTAATAACAACAACAATAATAATAAATAATAATAATAATAATAAAATAATAATACTTACGGTTGGCACAAAATACTTTGGAGCAGGCGGCGCAGATTTTGTCATAATGCCCGAGAGGTATATCTTCACACTGGGGACAGGTTATAACACACTCACGACGCCAGTTCGCCGTATATGAAGTATGACACACTTCACATTTAATCTTGCACATGTGCAATTTCCTCTGCTTTGGGTTATTGCAGAAAGGACAAGTTTCCATGGTTGTGTATTGCTGTTGAATAATACAGAGGTTTTGATGAAAATGTCCAGGAGCGATGCTGGCTACTTGTGCTGGGTGTGAGGGCTGGAGTTGTACTGACCCATTAACTGGGGAATGGCTACTAGGTCAGCTTACCTGTCATGCTGACAGACGTATGATTCTGCTTAAACTGCGGTACGACATTTGGGCATCTATTTTAATTTTGAACTTATTACTGCATAATGAATAATTACAGTTGTGGATAATTAAAATGTATATTCTTAAACCTGTGATTAGGTTAGGTGGGGAGGGTTAGTCTAGCCATTTTTGAATAATAACATCAAATACAGTACATGTACAGGTAGAACGCTAATGGCCCGCATTGGTCATCTGGTGACGTCACACATAGTTGACCAGTCAGGTGCTGTAATACCTTGACACTTATGCGCTAATGGCCAGCAATACCTTATCCCTATACCCGAGGTTGCTTTTCGTGATGTCACTAAACAACAACTGGTCTGTAGAATGTATTTGTTATATAATAAGTTAGGTTAGGTTAGGATGGTTTAATAGGGTTTATGAATAACAGAAAATAGGAGCAATGAGCGAAAACACGAGCCAATGTAGCTGAATATCGACTCTGGTGAAGCACAGAGTACAGTTGAGGTATTAAGCCTGATTAAGTGTTCACACTTATGTGTGAACCTCCTAGGATCCCATTAAAGGTGATGACGTCAGAAAAGCTGGTAACTGCAGACAGCCTTATTTCAAAACATGAGAGGCTTGCTTTTACTGAATGAGTATTTTTTTTTATTTGTTATATGCTACAGCAAGGTGTGGGGAGGCATGTTTTGAGCAAATGTGAGATGTGCATATATATTCATGTATGTGCAAAATACATTTATGCGTTTATGCAGCAATATTGGATTAGTACTGAAATCGCATTGAAGTCACCACGCTAGGTAGGGGACTGTTTTCATACAAATGCATGATAGTGGGTTTTCATTTTTATTTGTCCTATGCTCAATAAGCAATCTCTGAAGAAAAGATCGACAAAGCTTAAATTACATTCTCTAGAAAGGCGAAGAAATAGATGTGACATGATAGAGCTGTGAATGAATGGACATGATAAAGGGGGATATTAATAGGATATTAAAATTATCAACACTAAACAGAACATGAAACAATGGGCATAAATTGGAATAAGTTTTAGATTTAGGAAAATGACCTGGGTAAATACTGGTTCTGTAACAGGGTTTGAACTCATTTCTCATGTTAATATGAAATCTTAGCTATAAAATGATCTTAGACAATGGGAAACAGTACTGTATTACCTTATTGAGAAAAACGAGCATATGATGGTTAACGCCATTGCACATTAGGCTTGACAGAAGGCAGCATTTTAGTCCCCCTTTGCTATAAATAATGAAAATGGGAACAAATACACTATAACAGAAAACGGACTTAATACAGGGGAGATGAAGACGGGGTGACCATTAGCAATGCCTGTGTGGGGTCGCTGAGGTAATGAAAAATGATGGGGCCAGGAGCCGGTCTTTTAATCCCCAGGTAAGTTGATGACCTCATTAACCATTAGCGATGCCTGTGCATGGGTCAGCGGGGTAACGAAAAATACACGGGACAATGACCGGCTTTTTAATCCCCTTGAGCTAAATGGCAGGGGCCATAAAGCGAGCGACTTGTAGAAAAAAATCGAAAAAAAACAAGGAGCAATGATCGGCATAGGAAAAAAGCAAATGACCAGTCACCCTGGTAACGAAAACGACCCCCGGACAAGTACCAGCTTGGGAAAAAAGCAAAATAGCCGGTACTTGTCCTGGTTTCCACTACTCACCATCACCAAACACCGTCTCCACTCGCCACAACCACCAGAGTTGACCTGGAGCTGCCGTGGGGTACAGACGTGTCGTCTGGCCTCTGGTGGTTTGGGGTGTTTGCAGTTTTCGTCACCAGAGGGGGTGGGCATTTCTGCCCACCCCCCTGCTATTGCTGCTGGCTGCGTGTTGACGTGGCGTGCTTGCCATGGGTGGTCCCCTTCCTTCTATCAAGCGCGTGAACTCCGTGGGCCTGGAGTTCACTGGTCGTGCTGGATATACGGAGATAGCCATGGTTATGTGCGACATGCTGCGTGTCCCTGTGATGGCCGTTTACGGTATTGAGCTTGTGACTGCCCATCGGGTTGTCATCAAGTTTGTGACGGAGGAAGTGTACCATGATTTCCTCAGTCGTTACGAGGGACGCTCGTTGTCGCTGCCGGATGGTGCCGGCTCTGTCTCCATCTCCGACCGTAGTGGTGCGCTGACTTATGTCAGCGTGCATGGGGCGCCCCTGGAGTTTCCCGAGGACCTTCTCCGGCGTTACTTTCAGCGGTTTGGAGCGGTCGTCAGTGTGCGGGTCAATACGCTCTCCTCAGGGAGGTATGCAGGTAGGCGGACGAACGTTCGCACCTTGGGGATGCGCCTGCTGTCGGATATTCCATCTTCGGTCCGGCTTCTGGGGTGCTACATCCGGGTGTACTATGCCCGGCAGCCTCGTACCTGTTTCCGGTGTGGCCTGTTGGGGCATCAGGCTGCCGGGTGCGATGCGGCTCCGGTTGCTCAAGTCAACTTGTTCCGGGAAGAGGATTTCCCTCCGCTTCCCCTGGACGAGGCCTCCGGGGATGAGGTGACCGACCCGCTCGTTGTTGAGGCTCCCCCAGCGTCGCCAGACGTTCCCCCGGATGTCGCCGACCCTCCTCAGGATGTTGCGATGCCGTCGGTTGATACTCCTGCTCCTGTCCCTGCTGCTCCCGTGGGCCTTCCTGATGCTCCCTCCTCCCCGTCTGCTCACCCGTCTTCAGCGGCTGTGCCTGGCCCTGCATCCTCGCCTCGGGTCCCGGCTGTGCTGGGTGCTGGGGTGGCTGTGGGGCCTCCTGTTGTGTGTGGTTCAGTTCCACCTGCGGTTGAGGCTGCTGCCGTCTTGAGACGGGCATTGGTTCGCACGGCTTGTGATGCCCGTGGTTCTGGGTCCGCCTCCGGCTCTGAGGATGTGCGCCCGGTGCCCAAGCGGTCCCGGCGTTCTTCTACTGCTTGGGCTGATGTGGAGGATTTCGACGCCGGTGGGTCTTCGGGCGATGATGTGGTGGATCCGGGTGCTTCGCGCTCTGTGTCGATGGTGGTCGCTGACGTCCATGTGCCTGCTGATGACGACGATTGTGATTATGATTCACCTCCTGTTTCTTCTGCAGGCGGTTCTCCGCAGTGGGAGGTGGTAGCTCCTCCGGACGTAGGTGGTGTGGGTGCTGGTGCAGGCCGCGACCTCGTGTTGTTGCTGAAGAAGGATGTTCGGCGTGGGGGGCCCCTGCAGGTGTCACGTCCGGTGGTTGCCGAGGAGCCCTGTGGGGCTGCCAAGGAGGTTACAAGTGCGCTGCCCGTTGCCCGAGCCTGTAGGGGGAAGCCCGTCCCAATCATCTTGGCCTCCGGCGTGGCGTATGATAAGACGAACAACCCTTTGGCTTTTTACTTTAGTGACCGAGTGCGGCCTTTTCCGTGGTGCCCCTCGACTGTCTTGGTTCCACAGGCTCGGGTTTTTGTTGAGGGTGTGCCGGAATTGATGCCCGATCCTCATACGGCCCATGGTCACCCTGTTCCGGACGACATCCTGTTGCTTTGGGAGGCGTATTGTGTTCGTTTCCCGGCGGCAGAGTGGCCGGATAAGTATGCGCACTCTTGATAGTTTGTGTGATTGCTGTGTGTCTCGTGTATGTTTAGGACTTGTGGTATGTTCTGATGTGATGTATTTATTGTGCGCCCTTCAGGCCGGTGTAATGTTTAGTTTCTCAATTGTTTTTAACGTAATTAGTGTGTGGCTATACCATTTCATGATTATCTGTTTCTTTGATTCTGTTGTATTATGTGCCCCTCTGGCTATGCTGTTTGCCCTCTTACGTTCTGTGCTTGTGCCTCTCCTTATAGTTTTTGTACTGTGAGTGGTTGTGCATGTTTTTGTTTATTGTTTGTGTTGTTTTTGTGCCATGTGTGGCTTTTGTTTATGTTTTTTGGATTGTTGTATGTTTTATGATTTTATTATTTTTATATATTTTTTCTTGTTCTCCTATGCTTTCTCTGTGTATTATGATCTTGTTTTATGTGTTATTGTGTTTTGGGTATTGTTTGCCTGTTTGCGCTATTTGTTTTATTGGTGTTGGTTGTTTTTGTACTGTGCTGTCGGTCTTTCTGGCTGGTGGTTTTTGTTTTGCTTAATTGGTTTCTTCTGTTATTTTTATTGTATTTATTGCCTTATACTTGCATGCTTGCATGTAAAAATAAATTAAAAAAAAAAAAACCTGGGGAAAAAAGCAAAATAGCCGGTACTTGTCCTGGTTTCCACTACTCACCACCACCAAACACCGTCTCCACTCACCACAACCACCAAACACCGTCTCCACTCACCACAACCACCAAACACCATCTCCACTCACCACCACCATACACCGTCTCCACTCACCACCACCAAACACTGTGTCCACTCACCACTACCACTGTTACAGCCTCTATGGAGCAGTAAGTGGGTTGTCGATGTTATAACCGTTTTTATAGTATCCTACCCAAAGTCGGTAGTATGCTTTCAAGAACTGGCTATATAGTGCAATAAAGAGTAAGGGTAAGAATAAAGAGTAAGAATACAATACTCAGTTCCTTTCACTAATATTCACCTTCACCATTAAAACGTATATAAATAGATTATTTGTACACATATATACAGTAGTGTCACTTTCACACAGGACTCAAATGCGTTTGCAGTGTTTACCAACTCCAGTGTTTCCACCCTCCAGTACCTTGTCCGCTTGTATTGGCAAACACTGGCGAATTCTCCTTTTAAGTGGGGTTGTCCACCGACACAGTATCACGATGTGCCTACACCTCACTTTCGCTCTCCAGCTACTCACTGGCAGAGGATTTCAGCAACACGTTGACTGGGGTCTCAAGCAACCATATACAGGGTAGCAAACATCCTGGCAGAAGCCTCTAGCAGCTTGCTAGAAGCACTTCTGAATAGACACCAAACTGTCGTCCGCAACTCTTCCAAGCCAAATCAAGGTATGCCAATCTACACCATCACAATGTAAATTAGCAGATAACACACTGCTCAGGTCGATGGCAGCTTACTTAGTTTTCTTGCAAAACCAAGTTAAGAGTTTGTGGACTGCCCATGGTAAATTCTCTCCTCATTACAACTGCCTTTACATGTCACTTCTGTGGACATAAAGCGTCATTAACGAGATTGGACGGGACACTGGGGAAACCATGAGGTAACACTCATTCACCGGGTAGTTGACATTATGATCGTAGCACACCCTAGATGGCACTGATCGTGACACGCCACCCCACCAGAGGTCATACACATCGACCTCTCTTGCTAACTGGGGCAGGAAACCAGAGCCATTTGCCGCTGCCACGCCACTACCAACAGATGGAGTTTCCAAGTAGCGTCCAATATCAGGGAAGTTTGAGTTCAGACCCATGGATGGCGCTGTAATTGCCACCCAACACTCCGACGATGGTGACGATACTGTAACAACCACCACCATCGTCTCCACTCACCACCACCACTGTCTCTTCTCATCACTGCCACCACATTCTCCACTCAACTCTACCGTCTCCTCTCACCTTCACCTCCATCATTTCCACTCACCACGACCATTACCGTCTCCTCTCACCTCCTCCACCAGCATCTCCACTCACCACCACCACTACCACCGTCTCCTCTCACGTCCTCCACCACCATCGCCACTCACCACCACCGCCTCCTCTCACCACCACCACATTCTCTACTCACCACCACCACATTCTCCACTCACCACCAACTCCACCGTCTCCTCTCACCTCCTCCACCACCGTTTCCACTCACCACCACCACCATCATCTCCTCTCACCACCACCACCACATTCTCCACTCACCACCACCACCATCATCTCCTCTCACCACCACGTTCTCCACTCATCACCACCACGACCATCTTCTCTCACCTCCACCCCCATCGTCTCCACTCACCACCACCACCAAATTCTTCACTCACCTCCACCACCATAGTCTCCTCTCACCACCACCACCTCCACATTCTCCACTCACTACCACCACCACCACCGTCTCTTCTCACCTCAACCTCCACCATTTCCACTCACCACCAGCACCATCGGTGGGTTCACAGAGATGAGGAGCATGGAGAGTGGTGGGAGTGAAGAAGGGAGGAGGGGTAACAGGGTGAAAGGAGGGATTCAAAGGTAAAGGAAGGAAGGAAAGGAAAATAAAGGAAAGGAAAGAGATGGATAAAGGGAAAGGGGGAAGAAAATTGGAAGAGAAAAGGAGAAAAGGGAAAAAGAAAATATGAGAAGGAGATAGATAACCCGGGCACCGCCGGGTACCGCCTCTAAGGTTTACATGTGCTAGACCTTGTTATGCTCGAGACAGTTAACTTATAATGTTCGAAGCCTGAAATGCTTTGAAACCTGTCATAAGAGTTTATTTTTGGTGTCGCCTAACTTAGAGGTGTAAAGCATGTTAGGACATTAAAGAGTAACATGGTGTTTAAGCTTTGAAAGATACTTTTTAACACGGTATTAATAGTGACCGATATGGTGTGTGTTTGCAGGGTACGCCCTTATCCAACTTATCTTTTTAAGTTGATGTTTGACTTACAAAACAACCAACCAACTGACAGGATAAACAGATGTCTTGGCTACATAAACACTCTCACAGTGTAATCACTAGGGTGTGTTTACACTCAGGGCTGAAAGTGACCACAGCACAATTTAAGATTAAAGTCGAAGCTTGGAACAGGGAAAGATTGACTAAAAGATCAAATTATGATTAATATAGAGATTTTGAGTTCAATATTTGACTTTCACGTCGTTAACCTGAAAGCCCTTTCTTTTGATGATGGACTGTTAATCATTCTAATAATGGCACAATATCAAAAGCGGTGCTGAAAACGAAGTATATAACGTCACAATCCTTTCCACAATCACCTGTTTTTCTGTTTTTTAATTAATTCCTCCCTGGAAATATCTAAACAATTTAACTTGCCTTTTCATTACCTACAGAAGTTTGTTTAGGTATATATAAAGTATCGAATTCCCTAGTAGATATGAGGATAACTACTTATTAAAAATACCACTTATTTCTTTGTTGTTATCATCATTCCTTGAACTTTGGAGTTTATTTTTCGTGTCCACAGAATCACGTTATATATGTTTTTGTATGATCTCTTCTTTTTGTCCCTTAAGGTAATAAGATAACTTTTTTCTAGATATCGTTCCCAATTTTAAATACTCTAATTCCGATAAGATGCTTTAGTTCCGTATTATATGCTGACGATGAATCACAATAATGTTGCTGAAGATATGGTGACCCATCAACACGCCAGAAGATAAGAAGACGACGACATTTTTCTCCGTCTTGGACTATTATTAAGTCGATTTGATAAGGTCCTGGACGGACCGAAACGTCGTCGTCTCCTCATCTTCGGGTGTGTAGTTTTGGTCATCAGCACAGAATTATATATTTTGGTCTTTATTCTTTGAATAATCAATTTATATGGTTATATATTTTTGCGCTCTAATAATTTTTTAAAAGTGTTTTAAATTGAATTGGCATCGAAATCTATTAACAGGTCAATTAATGAGGAATAGATTGAGGAGAGTTAGATTAATATTAGAGGAAAGTACATAGGATTAGAAAGGATAGTTAGTAGGAACAGGATAAGCACATATATGGTTTGGAAAAGCAGAGTTCACAAAAGTAGAGTTAGTAGAGCTTGAGTAATAAAGGAGTTACAACAGACACAGGAAGAAAAATAAAGGAAACACAGAGCCGAGAGATATAGAGATAAGAGAGAATAAATTTAGGGACTAAAGTTAGAAAATATAGACTCAAGAAGTATAAGAATTCTGAGGGATTAGATTAGGAGGAATCAGTGAGAACAGAGCTAAGAGATATAATGAAGAGGGAGGGTAAGGTTTGATATAGCTAAGATTGGTTGAGTTAGCACGGATACATATTTTTTAATCATCAGTGTCGAGTAGTAAACTGCACTGAATGAGGGATGCAAGTATAGTGCTTATTTGTAAAATAATGTCATTATTGTTGTGAAGATAGTTCCTTTATGTCAACCCCTCGGGCAATTAACTAATCTGTTGTTGGAGAATTTTGACTCGATAACGGCAAAAGTCATTCGTTTGTATCCTGAGGAGTACAATTCAATAATAAGTATTACAACACAGTTTAAATTAGGCCGCTAATTTTCTGCTTCCTCCTACTTTCTTTCACCTTCCTACACTTCATCTTCTTCCTTTCACTTCCTTCTTCTCTTCCTTCCTTCACTTCCTTACTCTTCCTTTCTTTGACCTCCCCCACCTTCCTCCTACTCTCATTCCTTCCCCCTCCTCTCCTCTTCCTTCTCTTTTAACTTACATCTTTTCTTCCTCCTTTCTTCAGTTACCGCATGATTCTCCACCTTCCTTCCTTTAC
>WNGS01152453.1:7568-27072 GCA_020271785.1 Procambarus virginalis
TGTAAACACTATCTTTATCAGACAATCTCTGCTCTTGTTGTACCAGCCTAGCCTGATAACCTTCTCTATGCATTGTCCAGCCCCTTCCATCTACAACCCCTGTAGTATGAATCACACTGCCTCACTGTCCTTACTAATTCATTTGGTTTTATTGGAGCCTTCATATTCTTAAATGCCTTCAACTACCACTGATCATTTCCTCTCCCGCAGTTGACTAGTGCACCATGCAGCTTCCTGTGAGGTAGCTGCTTTCATGGCTACCTCCCTCACTGTGGCCATTACATCTGGACTCTTTTTTTAAGTATCTCGGCAAACGATGCTTGTACAGAGATAGTCTCTTCCACTGATACATTTCCGTCTTCTCTTGGTACGGTAATCTGGAGCTGAGCCTGAGTATTTTTTCTTTGAGCCTTCTTGTCTCCTCATTTGCTGCCAATAGCTCATTAAGCAGGTTGCTGATTGCATCCCTTACCTCTTTCATCTCCTTGCTGATACTATCCCAAGCTTGGTCAAACATCTCCTTCATTTGGACATACTCACTTTTCTCTATGCCAGAGGTGCGTTTACCTGTCATGTTTGTTCCCCGTGTGTGTGTGTGTGTGTGTGTATTCACCTAGTTATATTCACCTAGTTGTGCTTGCGGGGGTTGAGCTCTGGCTCTTTGGTCCCGCCTCTCAACTGTCAATCAACTGGTGTACAGGTTCCTGAGCCTATTGGGCTCTATTATATTTACACTTGAAACCTGTGTATGGAGTCAGCCTCCACCACATCACTGCCTAATGCATTCCATTTGTCAACCACTCTGACACTAAAAAAATCTTTCTAATATCTCTGTGGCTCATATGGGTTCTCAATTTCCACCTGTGTCCAATAGTGTGTGTGCCCCTTGTGTTAAATAGCCTGTCTTTATCTACCCCTGTTAATTCCTCTGAGAATCTGGTACGTGGTTATCATGTCCCCCCTAACTCTTCTGTCTCCCAGCGACGTGAGGTTTAATTCCCTTAGTCTCTCCACGTAAGTCATACCTCTCAGCCCGGGTACTAGTCTGGTGGCAAACCTCTGAACCTTTTCCAGTTTAGTCTTAATAACTAAAGCATGACAGTTGGTATATGGCTTCCTGTGACTCAGATGAATGTTACTCAGGCAACCGGGACAGAGCGTCGGCTATCACGTTGAGCCGCCCCGGTAGGTAGATAAGACAGATTGAAGTCCTGTAGGTGCAATGCCCACCTGAGGATGCGTTTATTCTTCTGCTTCATCTGATTCATGAAAACTAGTGGGTTATGGTCCATGTACACTTCCACTATATTACCTGTGAGGTAAACTTCAAACTTTTTACATGTTAACACTAGCGCCAATGCCTCTTTTTCTATCATTGAATAATTGCGTTGCACCTTGTCAAATGTCACAGAGTAATAATATACTGGATGTTCCACTTTATCATCTCCAGTTTGCAACAACACTGCACCAGCACCCGAGTCAGACGCGTCAACCTGAATTTTAAACGGACGGTCGAACCTTGGACTAGCAAGCACTGGGGCGGAAGCTAAGATCAATTTCAAATTTTTAAATGCCTCTGCACAGTCCGATGACCACTTAAATTTAACGGCCTTCCGCAACAAGTCTGTGAGAGGAGTGGCAACACTGGAAAAGTTCTGACAAAAGCGTCGATAGTACGCACACATACCGATAAACCTTTGAATGTCCTTTTTAGACCGGAGCACTGGATAGTCCAGAATGGCACTGATTTTATCTTGCCGAGGTAACACTTTTCCTTGGCCCAACTTCATAACCGAGGTACGTCACTGTGCCTTGGCCGAAATGACACTTTTTTGCATTTAAGGTTAGGTTTGCATTTTTCAAAACGGTGAACAACTGGCGTAACCTAGCTATGTGGTCAGCCCAATTACTATCAAAGAGCACAATATCTAAATACACCCGACAATTTGGCACATTAGCAAGCAAAGAGTTCATTAGCCTCTGGAACGTGGCAGGGGCATTATGCAAGCTGAACGGTAGCACTTGATACTCAAAAACACCCTCGGGTGTCACGAACGCAGTTAGTTGTTTAGCACGTTCAGTGAGCGGGATTTGATAGTACCCCCTTGAGAGATCGAATTTTGAGACATACGTGGCGTTCCCGATTTCGTCGATGCAGTCCTCGAGACGTGGCAACGGATAGGCGTCCACAATGGTCACCTTGTTGAGCTGCCTGTAGTCGGTGCAATAACAAGTGGTTGGCCAGTCTGGGAGGAACCTTATTATTGTAAAAAATTAGATTTTTGAGTGCCAAAACTAAAAATTCTGGTTTTCCGCAGAACGGTTGTGTGCTAGCCTAGGGTCCAGCTCATCTAGCGAAGGACATTCTTTGCACTGACTGGACACCCAGCTGGATCCCTTCACGATTAATGTTAGTGTGGCCTTGTGTTAGGGGCCGTGCAAATTTTTGTTTGCTGGAATGTGTGGGGGTGCCTGTGGGCCTTCCCTCTCTACAGGTGCTGTAAATGAACCCCCACAGTTGTTGTGTAGACGTAGGGTTCCATCGTTTCTAAGGCTGTGAGATTCGTCACACACCCGAGACGTTCCTCTGCGTCCGGATCCTCTGGTTGCACGTCTGGGTGCACTGTTCCCAGGACCGTGTTCTTGGCTGAGGGGTTCCTGGTTAGTTGGTGGAGTCCCCTCCATCCCCTGGGCGGGCTGAGACATCGGCCGGCGTGGGAGGGATGGCAGGGGTGGTGGCGGCAGGGGTGGACACGGGTGGTGGCAGGAGGGGTGGCTAGCTGTCCCTCACACTCGCCACTTGTATGAGTACTTGTGTCTCCCTCCCTGTGCCTTTTGGGAGGAAACTGAATGCCTGCTATGACCTGTGCCATATCTGGGTGCATGGAGGGTGACACATCCCTACAACAAGCACTGTGTGAGTGGTAAATAGGTGGGTGGGAGACACCCAGGCGCAGGGTGGGCGGGGTGGTGGTATGGCAGGAGGTACAGTGGAGCGGGGAGGAGGTGGGGGTTGACCGGGCCTTGCTCGGCTTGAGGGGGGGTCTGGGTGACACCCAGTATATATACATATATAGACACTATATATACACATATACACATGTATATTTACATATATAGACATTATATATATATATATATATATATATATATATATATATATATATATATATATATATATATATATATATTTATATATATATTTATATATATATATAATATTATATATATATATCTATATGTCGTACCTAGTAGCCCGAATGCACTTCTCGGCCTAGTATGCAAGGGCCGTTTTGCCTAATAGGCCGAGTGATTTTCTATTTTTTTAATAAACTGTTTCCAACTAGTTTATTTGAATTAACATCATATTATATTAAGAACATAAATAATTCACTTAGTTATGTTAGTTTAGGTTCGGTTAAGATAGGTTAGGTTAGGTTAGGTTAGGTTAGGTAGGGTTGGTTAGGTTCGGTCATATATCTACGTTAATTTTAACTCCAATAAAAAAAATACCTCATACATAATGAAATGGGTAGCTTTATCATTTCATAAGAAAAAATTAGAGAAAATATATTAATTCAGGAAAACTTGGCTTATTAGGCAAATCGGGCCTTGCATAGTAGGCCCAAAAGTGAGTTCTGGCTACTAGGTACGACATATATATATGTCGTATATGTATATATACGACATATATATACATATACGACATTTGCCTAATATATACGATATACGATTTGCCTAATAAGCCAAGTTTTCCTGAATTAATATATTTTCTCTATTTTTTTTCTTATGAAATGATAAAGCTACCCATTTCATTATGTATGAGGTATTTTTTTTTATTGGAGTTAAAATTAACGTAGATATATGACCGAACCTAACCAACCCTACCTAACCTAACCTATCCTATCCTATTTTAATCTATCATAAACTAATATAACTAAGTCAATAAATTGTGTTCCTAGTATAATATATTAATAATAATTCAAATAAACCAATTGGAAACAATTTATTGAAAATAAAGAAAATCACTCGGCCTATTGGGCAAATTGGGCCTTGCATAGTAGGCCGAGAAGTGCGTTCTGGCTACTAGGTACGACATATATATATATATATATATATATATATATATATATATATATATATATGTCGTACCTAGTAGCCACAACGCACTTCTCAGCCTACTATGCAAGACCCGTTTTGCCTAATAGGCCGAGTGATTTTTATTTTCAATAAATTGTTTCCTATTGTTTATTTTAAATATTATTATTATATTACGTTAGGAACGTGAATAATTGATTTAGTTTCGTTAGTTTAAGTTTGGTAAAATAGGATAGGTTTGGTTAGGTTAGGTCATATATCTACGTTAGTTTAGCTCAAATTAAAAAAAATTAGCTCATACATAATGAAATGAATAGCTTTATCATTTCATAAGAAACAAAATTAGAAAAATATACAATTCAGGAAAACTTGGCCTATTAGGCAAAATGGGTCTTGCATAGTATGCCGAGTACGACGTTCTGGCTACTAGATACAACATATATATATATATATATATATATATATATATATATATATATATATATATATATATATATATTATATATATAATATATATATAGTATATATATATATATATATAATATATATATATATATATATATGCGAACAAGCCTGAATGGTCATATATATTTCATATATATATATATATATATATATATATATATATATATATATATATATATATATATATATATATATATATATATATATATATGTCGTACCTAGTAGCCAGAACTCACTTTTTGGCCTACTATGCAATGCCCGATTTGCCTAATAAGCAAGTTTTTCTGAATTAATATATTTTCTCTAATTTTTTTCTTATGAAATGATTAAGCTACCCATTTCATTATGTATGAGGTCAATTTTTTTCATTGGAGTTAAAATTAACGTAGATATATGACCGAACCTAACCAACCCTACCTAACCTAACCTAACCTATCTTTATAGGTTAGGTTAGGTTAGGTAGCCGAAAATGTTAGGTTAGGTTAGGTTAGGTAGGTTAGGTTGTCGAAAAAGAATTAGTTCATGAAAACTTGGCCTATTAGGCAAATCGGGCCTTGCATAGTAGGCTGACAAGTGCGTTCTGGCTACTAGGTACGACATATATATATATATATATATATATATATATATATATATATATATATATATATATATATTTATTGTGACGGTAAAGTGTTGGAGTATAGTGTTCGGCAGTCCTCTAATGGCAGGTGTCAACGCCTGGTCACACATACAAAAAAAAGAGACTGCCTGCCTGTTTGTGGTAAGGTAAGGGAAGACACGCAAAACACAAAGTATAAATAATGAAACTTTAATTAATTTAGAAACGCAAAATATAAATAAAGACAATCTCTTGGCTTATGTGAAAATTTTAAACAAAGCAAAAAACACAAAACATAAATAATTACTAGAGAATATTACAAATAAATGTGCAATGTAAATCAGGTGCTGAGAATACTGGCTAAAGCTGCTACCTCCCTTGGTATACGTCAGCCAGGGCTTAATATACCAGAGAGAGATATCAACTTCAGAGAACACAGGGATATTCTGAGGAATGACGGCTGGAGCTGCCCAGACGTCGACTCGGCTAGATAGCGTGCGTGGTGCAGGAGCAGTAAGCTGACGGCGACACCAGCCAATCAAAAGGCAGGCAGGTGGAGACTGGTAGTTAGCTCGTTGAAGTGTCGCGGTGAGCCGGTGTGACTGGGTGGGGGGTGAAGGTGGGTATGCAGGGTACATTTTGCTTCCTGGTCAAAACGTTTTGTGCTACTGGTGGACGTATCTTGGATGTAGCATCTTGTACTTGTAGTAGTAACGTGACTGATATAGGGAAGAGCAGGCTCAATCTCTCTTGAAAGAGATTATCATAACAACTCTCCCCTGAAGCCTGCGGTTCCGGAAGAAGTTACGTTTTCAGGTGGTAGAGTGGTAGGTGGAGCTGCCTCTACCTTATGAACTCTGGAGAGGGCACCGGCTATGATGTTGTCAAACCCCTTGATGTAGCAGATCTTCAGATTGACATCTTGTAAATATAAAGCCCATCGTAGAAGACGTTGATTATTGAATTGGGCTTGATGCAAGAAGCGTAGAGGATTGTGGTCCGAGTAGATGGTGGTAGACCGAGCACCTTGTAGGTATGGTGCAAAGTGCTGTAAATTCAGGACGATGGAGAGTAGCTTGTTCTCGATGGTGCTGTAATTTTTCTGGTGAGGCTTCAACTTGTAGCTGTAGTAGCTGACAGGTAGAACCTCCTCGCCTCGTTGCTGCATTAAGACACCCCCGATGCCGGTACCACTGGCGTCGACATGGAGGATGAAAGGCTTCGTGATATCTGGCGAGGCGAGAATAGGATTAGAACAGAGCAGTAATTTGAATTGTTCAAAAGCAACGGTTTGCTGAATGGTCCAATTATACCGTTGCTTGGGACTGGTTAAAGTGATTAATGATTTCGCTTCCGTACTAAAATTCCTCACAAACCTACGATAGTAGGAGGCAAGACCAAGGAAGCGCAGGAGCTGCTTCCTGGTGGTAGGCTGTGGATCATCTTGGAACAACTCCTGATGTTCCTTGAAGATTTTGATGAGAGGTGCACTATTATTGTCCTGAAAGTAATTGTGAAGATCAGTTAGGATTTCCGAGTTAGAAAGCGCTGACTCAGTGTCATTGCTTTCGGGAGGAGAAGCAGGGAAGGTCTCACTGTGGAGGTATGGACCTTTAAAGGTAAAGTAGGTAAGCAACAGAGTGGGAGGAGTACCATTATATAGCTTCAGGAAGTTGACGTGGCACAACTGGGTCTTCCGCCGCCTATCTGGAGTCTCTACAACGTAGTTGTGGTTGTTTCTGCACTCCTTGATGCGGTAGGGTCCTGAAAAAATGTTTTGCAAGGGAGAACCTGGGATAGGAAAGTAAGCAAGCACGAAGTCTCGATGTTTAAATTTCCTTACTTTGCTGTGCTGGTCGTAATGAGTCTTCATCCTCTCTTGGGCTTTCAATAGATTGTCCTTGGCAAAGTTATGTACTCTCTCTAGAATGTGTTGTAGGTTTTGAAGAAACTGGGGCACATTCTGATGCTCACTGAATGGGTGGGGGGGTGGGTACTGGCATCACGTAGGGAGTCTTTGAAAGCTTTGAGAGGGGTACGGCACTTACGTCCGTAGAGCATCTCATAAGGAGATACTCCTAGAGACTCATTTGGAAGACTTCTGAAAATACACATGAGGTCAAGTTGTTTATCCCAATCTTTAGAGGTCTCATTGCAAAACTTCTTTAGGAGTGCTTTAATAGTCTGATGACTACGCTCAAGAGAACCCTGTGAAGCAGGATGATAGGGGCTGGACAGTACCTGTGTGATGTTGAACTCTTCCAGTGTCCGCTTGAAGAGATCACTGGTGAAGTTGGTGCCACAGTCACTCTGAACCTCCCTTGGAAATCCATACTGGGTGAAGATCTTCAGTAATTGTTTCACCACAGTAGCAGCCGTAATGTTCTTTACTGGAACTGCTATGGGGAATCTGGTGGTAGGACACAGGATGGTTAGTATATAGGCGTTGCCGGAACTGGTCTGAGGTAAAGGACCAACACAGTCTATAATAAGTCTGTGGAAAGGTTCCGCAGGCACCTGGATGGGTGTCAGTGGTGCTCTGGGGATAGAGACGTTCGGTTTACCTGCCATCTGACATGTATGACACTGTTTGACGTACTGTTTGACGTTATTAACCATACCTGGCCAGTAGTAGTCTTGTCGAATTCCGTGGTAGGTTTTGTTAAAACCGTAGTGTGACAGTGCTCCGTGGGCCAGGTGTAGAATAGTGGGCCGCAGGCTGGTAGGAATCACTAGTTGTTCGACGTTAGCCCAATCGTCCTCCTCCTTCAGTTTACTGGGTCTATACCTGCGGTAGAGCAACTCGTTCTCTAAGAAGAACCCAGGGATACTGTCAGATTGAGTCTCAGCCTGGAAGAATAATGGTGTCAAGATCTTCGCTCTGTAACTTACGGAACTCCAAAGCGGTAAGATTTGGGGGTAGTTTCAGAGGGTCTTGAGGGACAGCGGTAGCAGTAGAGTCAGTTGGTTGCGGTCGTGCAGCTTGTGCACGGGTGGTCACTAAAACCGGAGGAGAAACTTCATCACTCTCTTGAACTTTTGCTGGAACATACTCAAAGATAGGATTATCCAACACAGAGGTACACACCTGGGGTTTGTCCATGACGATCAGGTTGGTTGGTTGCAGGTCTTCTGCCATGTCGCTGCCTAGGAGAAGTTGCACTCCAGGCATATCAAAAGGCTTTTCCCTGATGGCGACTTGGACTTCACCGGTCACGAAGGGACAATCCAGGTGGACTCTGGCGAGAGGATAAGGAGTAGTAGCAGTGAGGTCAGTGATGAAGACGGTTTCTCCGGTGAAGGCGACATTGGACACAGCTGATTTCAAGATTATTGATTGAAGAGCCGCTGTGTCCCTCAAGATCTTCAGTTTGAAACGTCCCTCCGAATCTGAACCGTTGGTAGAGACAGTTCCGGGTTACAGATGTTTACTGAAGAGAGAAAGATCATTAACATGAACACCAACATTCATCACAGGCTTACCGGACTTAGGAGGAGTCTGTTTGGGTTTGGTAGATTCAGTATTACTTTTGTATTGAGACTTACACACTTATCTATGGTATGTCCATAGAGTCTACAATACTTACAGTACAATTGCGAGCTAGCTTGATCTGTACTCACTTTCTCGTAACTGTACCAAGACTTCTTACTGGTAGGTGGTTCTGGTGTCAGCCGGTGGATGAGGCTGTAGGTGTCAGCCGACTTCGCACATTTATGCAGTCGGTCTCTTCCTTATCTGCTAAATATAGGGCATCACGGAATTTTCGTCGGTAGCTTTCGGTGGAGAGAAGGTAGGCGTCGAACACTGCTTGCTTCAGGGTCTGGTAGTCATTCTCAGACGCCAAAGTACTGAGAGTGACTGCAGCTCTACCTGTAAGATGTACTCTGAGAAGGGTAGCCCATTGGTCGGCAGGCCAGCTAAGTTGATTAGCTAGGGTCTCAAAGGTGGTAAAGAATACGTCGATCTCTGACTCTACGAACGGTGGCATTAACTTACTTGCATGGGAGACATTGAAACTTACTGGAAGAGTGGCGGTAGCTTGCTGGCGTTGAGCTTGGTGTGTAGTTTCCAACTCTAGTTCTTGTCGACGACATGCTAGAGCCAGATCCGCTTGCTGTTTTTCATGCTCGCGTTGTAGCTCCAGGTGACGTTGTTTTACTTCCAGCTGTACTCGCTCACGCTCACGGAGTAGGGCGGCTTCTCGTTCCTGTTGTGCTTTGAGTAAGGAGGCTTCTTCTTTCTTGAGGTGGAGCTCTCTTTCCTTATGGGCGGCCTCTCTATCACTTTCTTCTTTCCTCAGGGCTGCCTCTCGTTCCTTGAGGTGGAGAGCTTCCTTTGCCACGGCCGTCTCACGTTCCTGCTCTTCTTTCTTGATGGCAGCTGCTTCCTTTTGTTGCTCTCGCTCCATCTTGGCAAGTTCGAGTTTAAGTTTCATAGTGGCCAAATCTTGTTTATCTGCAATAGTGTAATGTTCGTGAGTGTCAGGGTCTATTACCCCTTCATCTAAAAAGTGATCTAAAAGAATGTTGTATATCTCATTCTTGTTGGCTCCATGGGGAACATCTAGTTGATACTCATGTGCAAGAGTTTGTAATTCGATCCTCTTGGCACGACTTAAGTTCCCTATTTCACCTGCTGGATTAGTACGGAAAGCTTGGAGACGAAACATGGTGAAAATTAGCAAATAAATGGACAACGAATATACTGTGGTGATATGGTGAATGTCAGAAACAGGACAACGTGGCAACTGGTACCTATCCTGTGGAATCGTTAACAATTAATGTTAATTCAAGATGGTAAATGATTAATAAATCAAGATCGCAGGAAATCTTGTACCCGGTACTCACTGTAGGAGAATAAGGGCAAGAAAATCCTACTAAGTAAGTGAAACTAAGTTTCTAAAACAAATGAAACATTTAATTGCTCCAAAAGTGAATTAGGTAGTCCAAGAATGTAGGCATACCTTGCCGAGTCTCTATAGGACATAAGCAAGTTTTTCCCACTAAACTGAAATATGATACTTACAGAATTAGCGAACTTTCGTGCTCTGAAAAAAAGAAAGCTAATTCCCTACCTAAGTAAATATCATCATCTCTGACCGACGTGTAGGGGTGTGAGTGTCAACTGGTGACAAGAACTGTTGCCAAGGTCCCAACTCGTCAATAAAGTCCGTGCTAGAGGAACTATGGCCCTCTTTATCCTCCTAGAGTCGGATTGCAGAAGATTGGGTGCAATTGACCCGAAGACAAACCAAAGTACCAGGTTACCCAAAATGATGATCTGCCGAAAATATGAGAAATATCCTAGGGACAAAAGGTGGAAAACACGGGTAATAACACGGAGGGAGAGATGACCAATTAAGAGAATGAGGTGGTTGACCCTGGGCAGCCGTGGAGTGCGGACGTGTCCCTCCGTGACTGCTAGGGTAGTCAGCCGTTTGCTCGCCAGGTGGCGGGGCGTAGCTGCCCCCCCAACCCCCCAGTGTTGTTGCCTGACTGGCGGTGTGCAGACGTGGCAGGTGTTGGGCTCACCATGGGTGGTCCCCTACCGGCGATTAAGCGCGTGAACTCCGTAGGCCTGGAGTTCTCTGGACGTGCTGGGTATCCAGAGGTAGCGGTGGTGCTGTGCGATCTGCTTCATGTCCCGGTACTAGATGTCGACGGGATTGAGCTGGTGACTGCTCATCGTGTTGTCATCAAGCTGGCGACGGAGGAGGTGTACCGTGCCTTCCTCAGTCACTACGAGGGACGCTCGTTGTCATTGCCGGGGGGTGCCGGCTCCGTCTCCATATCAGACCGGAGTGGTGCGCTGACCTATGTCAGTGTGCATGGGGCGCCACTGGAGTTTCCCGAGGATCTTCTGCGGCGTTATTTCCAGCGGTTTGGGCCCGTCATCAGTGTGAGGGTCAACACGATATCCTCAGGGAGGTATGCAGGGAGGCGGACTAACATTCGCACCTTGGGTATGCGCCTGCGGTCGGACATTCCATCTTCGGTCCGGCTTCTGGGATGCTACATCCGGGTGTACTATGCCCGGCAGCCTAGGACCTGTTTCCGGTGTGGCTTGATGGGGCATCAGGCTGCCGGGTGCGAGGCGGATCCGGTTGCACCTGTCAACCTCTTTAGGGAAGAAGATTTCCCTCCGCTTCCCCTGGACGAGGACTCCGGGGATGCGGCGACCGACCAGCTCGTTGATGCGGATCCCCCGGCGTCCCCTGACGTTCCCCCGGATGTCGCCGGCCCTCCTCAGGATGTCCCTGCTCCTGTCCCTGCTGCTCCAGTGGGCCTTTCTGCTGAGCCTTCCTCACCGCCTGATCACCTGTCTTCAGCTGTTGCGCCGGGCCCTGCATCCTCGCCTCGGATCCCGGCTGTGATGGGTGCTGAGGTGGCTGTGAGATCCCCAGTTGTGTGTGGTCCGGTTCCCCCTATGGTCGAGGCTGCTGCCGTTTTGCGGCGGACGTCAGTTCGTCCGGCTCGTAGTGCCCATGTTTCTGGGTCGGCATCCGGCTCTGACGATATCAGGCCGGTGCCCAAACGATCCAGGCTTTCGTCGACTCCCTGGGCTGATGTTGGAGACTTTAGTGACTGTGAGGACTCGGGTGTGGTGGGAGTGATTCCGGGTACGTTGCAGGCTCCACAGTTAGTGGTGGCGAACGTCCATGCGCCTGCTGACGTTGGTGTTAGTGTCTCGGGTGTGCCTGCTGTTCCCTCTCCGCCAGGGGCCTCTCCGCGGTGGGGAGTGGTGGCCTCCGCTGCCGGTGTGGGTGGGGATAGTGGGTCTGGGCGTGGCCTGGTGGTGACCTTACGGAAAGACGTGCGCGGTTCGGTTCCCCCGCGGTCGTCCGGTGGTGTGCCCGTGGGTGCTGGTGCCCCTGTGGTGGTGCCTTCTCCCTCGCTCCCTCCTCGGCGGTTGACGGTTGGGCTTCCGGACGGGCGGCCAAGGTCTGTGATGCCATCGGGTCACTGGTCGCGGATTGCTGAGATACCTTTCGGCGATGAGGTGTGGGACCATGTACCGGTCACTCGGTTCCGGTGCGATACGGTGTGGGTGCCAAGTTTGCGGGTGTTTGTGGAGGAGCGGGTGTTTGGGAGTGTGTGTGCTTGGCCTTCATGTCTTACCTTTCATGTTGTCACCGTGCCCTTTGTGTTATTTATCCTGTGCTTCCGTGTTCTATGAGTTTTTTGTTTTGAATTTGGGTAGCTTAGGGTGTGGTGTATGTTATTATTGCATTTTTGTATTACTTCCGTTTTGTTCATTCTGTTTTTGTGTTTCGGTCCTTCCGGCCGGTGTTTTGGTTTTGTTTGTTGTGTAACGATGGTTTTTCTTTGATTGCGTGTGATCCATCTTGATTTTTTGGTTTATACTGTACTGTTTGACATACTCCTGTGTTTTTTGTTGTTTTGCTTTTGTTTGTACTGTATGTTAAATGCCTTTTTCGAGTTTTGAACTGTGTTAAGCTGTAATGTCGGCCCTTCTGGCTGCTGGTTTTTCTTTGTTTTCTTTTTGTTTTGTGATGTGTTTCTATTTGCTTTTATTGTATTTAATTTGCATGTTTGCATGTAAAAATAAAAATAAAAAAAAAAAAATTAAGAGAATGACTGAGGCCTACAGTCACCACGTAATTCAAAGTTGTCTCTCACTCACCATATGCTACTCCAGGAATGCACAATACACACAGCACCATATGAATAATAAAACTGAATATTGAAAATATTGAAATACACGTGTATTAAAGCCAAGTACGCTTACCACAAATTAACGTTCTGGTACCAGTACCTGAGTCAAGCTCCTAGGACAGGCCCCCATGTATGTGACGGTAAAGTGTTCGAGTATGGTGTTCGGCAGTCCTCCAATGGCAGGTGTCAATGCCTGGTCACACATACAAAAAAAAGAGAGACAGCTTGCCTGTTTGTCTTTGGTAAGGTAAGGGAAGACATGCAAAACACAAAGTATAAATAATGAAACTTTAATTAATTTAGAAAAGCAAAATATAAATAAAGACAATCTCTTGGCTTACATGAAAATTTTAAACAAAGCAAAAAACACAAAACATAAATAATTACTAGAGAATATTACAAGTAAATGTGCAATGAAAATCAGGTGCTGAGAATACTGGCTATAGCTGCTACCTCCCTTGGTATACGTCAGCCATGGCTTAATTAATATACCAGAGAGAGATATCAACTTCAGAGAGCACAGGGATATTCTGAGGAATGACGGCTGGAGCTGCCCAGACGTCGACTCGGCTAGATGGCGTGCGTGGTGCAGGAGCAGTAAGCTGACGGCGACACCAGCCAATCAAAAGGCAGGCAGGTGGAGACTGGTAGTTAGCTCGTTAAAGTGTCGCGGTGAGCCGGTGTGACGGAAGGGGGGGGGTGAAGGTGGGTATGTAGGGTACGTTTTGCTTCCTGGTCAAAACGTTTTGTGCTACTGGTGGACGTATCTTGGATGTAGCATCTTGTACTTGTAGTAGTAACGTGACTGATATAGGGAAGAGCAGGCTCAATCTCTCTTGAAAGAGATTATTGTCATATATATATATATATATATATATATATATATATATATATATATATATATATATATATATATATATATATATAAAATGTGCAGTCTGTCCGCTTCACAGACTGCGCCATCTTTCAACAATATTAAATTAGAAGAATACGACAGCTTGCTGAAATCAACACTAGAAAAAGCCCTCAATCTTTCCCTCAGCGACTCACAGTGGAAACAGGCCTCCCTTCCTGTCAGACTCGGGGGCCTTGGCATGCACACAGCAACACAAATTGCGGTCCCAGCGTTCCTGTCCTCTTCAGTGGGGTCTGACAACTTGGTGAAGGAAATCCTACCTGAGCACATAGTTCAACAGGCAGGGGTACATGATCCAAGCTTCACAGACTGCACAACCAAATGGGTCTCTCTCGCAGGACCAGCACCCCAACCACCGCCTTCTGAAGCCCATAAGCAATCCAGCTGGGATTGCCCCATTGCCGACCAAGAAGCGGCAACTTTGCTAGAAGCTGCGACAACACCACATGACACTGCCCGACTTAGAGCTGTAGCAGCTCCCCATACAGGTGATTTCCTGTTAGCATCCCCAATGTCAGCAACCGACACCCGTCTCACACCACAGGCCCTCCGAATTGCCGTGGCTCTCCGTCTCGCTGCCCCAATCCACCCCGAATACAGGTGTATTTGCGGCGAGGCAGAGGCCGACAGGTACGGACGGCATGGCCTTCTCTGCCAAAGGACAGGAGGATGGCATGCAAGACACGGCGAGGTCAATGACATTATTAAGAGAAGCCTTACCACAGTTGGTTGTCCAGCAGAGAGAGAGCCCCGTTACCTAATGTCCCGCAACTCTGATGAGCCTGTCGGTCGCCCAGACGGAATCACGGTGAACCCCTGGAAGAATAGTAAACAGTTGGTGTGGGACTACACTTGCGTTTCAACTTTAGCCAATACCTATGTTAACTTCAGTGCTACTCAAGCAGGAGGAGCTGCCAATCACCGGGAAGTGGCCAAGTCACGTAAATACAGAGACCTTGAGCACCACTACAATTTTGTCCCCATTGCCTCAGAGACACTTGGTGCCTGGGGTAAAAGTGCTGCTATCTTTTTGAAGGAGTTGGGGTCTAAGCTAATCGAAACAACTAGAGACCCTAGGGCTGCCAGTTTTCTTTTTCAGCGCCTTAGTGTGGCAATCCAGAGAAGAAATGCTCATTGCATCCATGGTTCCTGCCCGCCATCTGAGGAGCTGGAGGAGCTATTCAACTTGTGACAAGCAGCCTTGTACCCTGCATGTAATCAATATTGTAACTTTTTTTGTGTAATGACAATTTAAAATAAAGTTAGATAAGTATACAGACATACCAAAAGAATAGGGGTGGTAGGAGAAGAAAATATCAAAGTGTTCAGTGAGGATCCACAAAGTCTTCTCTGAGTACTCTTTATTTTCTTCTCCGAGGCTATGGGTCCCAACACATGCACCAGAGGTGGTGCCCCTTTTCTATATATATATATATATATATATATATATATATATATATATATATATATATATATATATATATATATATATATATATATATATATATATATATGTCGTACCTAGTAGCCAGAATGCACTTCTCAGCCTGCTATGCAAGGCCCGATTTGCCTAATAAGCCAAGTTTTCATGAATTACTTGTTTTCGACTACCTAACCTACCTAANCAGACAGAGAGGTCGTTGTGGATGACCGCTGGTGGTGGGCATATCAAGATCAGCGTCACCTAGACTGTGCTACGGTGCATAATGTTAACTCCCCAGTGAGTAAGAGTTACCTCCTGGTTTCCCCAGTGTATTGTCCAATTAACTGATGACATGTTATGTCCACAGAGGTGACATCTGGAGGCAGTCGTACTGAAGAGGACAGTTTTACCTTGGGGAGTCCACATACTCTCCGCCTGGTCGTGGAAGAAGACTAAGCCGCCGTCGATCTATGCAGCGTGTTAGCTGCTATATAACATAGTGTTGGTAACGATCGGTGTACCCGGGAATTGGCTTGGGAGATTAACGGACGACAGTGAGGTGTCTGTTGTGAGGTGCTGCTAGCCGGTCGCTAGAGGCTTCTGCCAGGGTTCGCTACCTCTGTATTGGTTGTTTTGTGATCCCAATCTGCGTGTAGCTGAGGTCTTCTGGCAACGAGTGGCTGCAGAGCGATAGTGGCGTATAGGCACCTCATGATACTGTGCCGGTGGTCTGGCCCATGTAAGAGGTGAACTTGCCAGTGTTTCCCAGTACTAGTGGGCAAGGTATGGAGTGATAGAAACGCTGAGGCTTGACGAATACTGCATGTGAGCGCTTTTGCGTGTCCTGAGTGAAAGAGACATCACTATAAATAAGTGTAGAAATATTCTATTTTAATATATTGTAACGGTGAAGGGAATAGTGTTTTGTTCATCCCCCCCCCCCATTTCCTTACTGCACTATATAGCCAAATCCTGAAAGCATACTATCGACTTTGGGTCGGATACTACAAACAAGGTTCATCCATCAAGAACCCTGTTACTGGTCTATAGTGACCGTAACACTCATAATCTTTGCATCAGCAAACAATGAGAGGAACGATTCTATACCCACTGGTAGATCATTTACATATATCAGAAACAGTATAGGTCCAAGGACTGAACCATGCAGGACTCCACTGGTGACGCCTCGCCAATCTGAGACCTCTCCCTTCGCAGTGACTCACTGTCATCTGTTGCTTAAGTACTCCCTTATCCAGTGGAGAACCTTCCCTTTTACTCTCGTCTGCATCTCCAGCTTGTGAACCAGTCTCTTATGTGGTACTGTGTCAAAGGCTTTCTAGCTATCCAAAAATATGCAGTCTACCCACCCCTTTCTATCTTCCCTGATTTGTGTTGTCTTGTTGTAGAATTTGATTAATCCTGTGAGGCAGGACTTGTCATCTCTGAACCCATGCTGCTGTTGTCACAAAGTTTTTTGCTCCAGATGTCCACTAATTTTTTTTTTTTTTTTTTTGGCAAAATCTCCATCTTGCAAGTTAAGGACACTGGCCTGTAGTTCCGTGCCTCCTGCTCATCACCCTTCTTGTATATTGGGACTACATTGGCCATCTTCTAAATTCTTGGCAGTTCACCTGTTACCAGTGATTTGTTGTACACCATGGATAGTGGCAGGCACAATTTCTGCTCCTTCCTTTAGTATCCATTGTGAGATTCCATCCGGGCCTATAGCCTTTAACACATCGAATTCTACCAGATGCTTCCTCACTTCCCCCCCCCCCCTGGTAATCACAAACTCCTCTAGTGGTGTCTGGTTTGATATTCCCTCTCTAATCTCTGGGACTTCTCTGTGCTCTACTGTGAAGACCTCCTGGAATTTCTTATTGAGTTCTTCACACACTTTGTCGTTTGTAGTGAATCTATCTGTCCCTACCCTTAATTTCATTGCCTGTTCCTTCACTGTTGTTTTTCTCCTGATGTGGCTGTGCAGCAATTTAGGTTGAGTCACAATATGATGTAGGAGGCCTGGTCAAAGACCGGATCGCAGGGACGCTAAGCCCCCAAACCCCTCAAGGTAGAAGTTTTAGCCTTGCTTGCCATGTCATTTTCATAATGTCGCTCTGTCTCTCTCTTCTTACAATGACGTACTCATTCCTGCCACTGTGGTATCTTTCTCTGCTCTCTATTGTCCTGTTATTTCTAGAGTTTCTCCATGCCCTTTTACTTCGTGGCTGTGCCATCTTATAAATCTGATTAAACCATGGGTTTCTTGTCTCCATTTCATTTTTTCCCCTTGGAC
Source organism: Procambarus virginalis (assembly GCA_020271785.1). Lineage (NCBI taxonomy): Eukaryota > Metazoa > Arthropoda > Malacostraca > Decapoda > Cambaridae > Procambarus > Procambarus virginalis. Next base: position 25,045 of record WNGS01152453.1, read on the forward strand.
TGGGACGAACTAGTCTGCTGCCTCCTTACACTTTTGCATGATGTAGTCCATCATGTCTTGAGCCGTCTTTCCTCTGAGCTCTGTTTCCCAAGCTATATAATTTAGAAATTTTCTTATCTCCTCTTAGTTTCCCTATTGGAATGCCTGCCTTTTGAGTTCTGGACCTTTCCTTGAGTACCTTAACCGTACTTCGACCAGGTTCTCAAACATCAGTACACTGTGATCACTCATTCCCACTGGGGCTTCAAAACTGATTTCCCTTACGTCGGAGTCGTTCCGAGTGAATACTAAGTTAAGTCTCGCTGGTTCATCGTTGCCTCTCGTTCTTGTGGCATCCCTAACATGCTCACTTAAAAAGTTCCTTGTCGCCACTTCCAGTAATTTAGCTCTCCATATTTCCTCACCTCCATGCGGTTCCTTATTTTCCCAGTCTATCCTTCCGTGATTGAAGTCCCCCATGATGAGCAGGTGGGATCAATTTCTTCTGGCGGCAGCAGCTGCTCTCTCAATTTTAGTGTTAACCACCTTGTTCCTGTCATACTCTTGCCTGGGTCTTTTGTCATTTGGTGGTGGGTTATATATATCACTGCTACCACTACTCTTGGTCCTCCCATCGTCATGGTGCCAATTGTGAAAACTCTGAACTCCTTGCTGCCAGGAATATTTATTTCCTCGAAACTCATCAGTTGGGCCACTCTGCCTCCTCCCCTTCCTTCCCTCTCTCTCCCCTTATTTCAGTCTAATCCTGGAGAAACACTGCATTATTTATTATTCCTGAGAGTTTTGTTTCTGTGAGTCCAATTACATGCAATTTCGCTTCTTGTGCTCTTTCTCTAGGATCACTTACCTTGCTTGTGATCCCATCTATGTTTGAGTACATTACCTTAAAGCTGACTCTTTCTGTCCATCCTCAGTTTCTGTTGATTCCCTTGGGGTTGGGGGGCAACGGGTGTCTGGAGGGGTGGGGGGGAGGGCCTAGGAAAGGGAACCTGGGATGTGAGGGGGTTTGAAAGCTCTGGAACATGGGGGCTGGGATGGTCTGGGGTGGTGTGGCTAAGAGAGTCGGGTGTTGAGGGATCACTTAGGGCATGGGATGGGGGAGCAGAGGTGGCATGAGGGAGACGGAAGTCATGGGTTGGGGAATGCAGGGGAGTCTGGGGTGGGACAGCAGGGAGAACAGTGGCTGGCGAGGGAGCTCGTGAGGTGGTTAACAGGGTATTATCAGATGCTGGGGCGAGGAGTGGGGGTCAAGAAAAGGAGGAACAGGGAGGGTATGGGGTGAGGGGGGTGGGGGGACAGGGAGGATATTGGGTGAGGGAGGCAAAGGAGGGAATGGGGTAAGAGGAGAGGGGCGGGACTGGGAGGGTAAGTGGTGGGGGAGAGAGGGAGGGTTGACTGAGCCTTGGAATGAGGGCATGGAGCGTTGAGTGAAGGAGGGATTTCTATGGGGAGGAAGATGGGGGGTGTTGTCTTCTCCTCTGGGGTTGCTGGGGTGCTGGTTTGGAGTTCCCCACTTCTCTCTGGGGCTGTTGAGTTGGGGTCTGTAGTTTCCTGGCTCTCTTCTCTACCCCTGTGTTTCCTTCTCAATTCTGCTGCCTTTGTTCTCTTTCCTCGTCATGTCCCTCTGGAGGAATACGTTCCTGTAATCTCCCACTTGGTACAGAAGGCTCTTCCTTGCTAGAATTGCTTCCTTTCCGTGATCGTTTGTAAACACTATCTTTATCAGACAATCTCTGCTCTTGTTGTACCAGCCTAGCCTGATAACCTTCTCTATGCATTGTCCAGCCCCTTCCATCTACAACCCCTGTAGTATGAATCACACTGCCTCACTGTCCTTACTAATTCATTTGGTTTTATTGGAGCCTTCATATTCTTAAATGCCTTCAACTACCACTGATCATTTCCTCTCCCGCAGTTGACTAGTGCACCATGCAGCTTCCTGTGAGGTAGCTGCTTTCATGGCTACCTCCCTCACTGTGGCCATTACATCTGGACTCTTTTTTTAAGTATCTCGGCAAACGATGCTTG
>WNGS01152455.1:0-10769 GCA_020271785.1 Procambarus virginalis
CACTTCTAGTTGGTTACACGCAGCCAAAACTGTCTAACAGGAAGAGGTCTTGGACACAAATTTGTTCATGCTAAATGTAGAGGAAATCAGCTGAGTATTCCTCAAATAAAATAACTGCCTCAGCTTATAAGGTAAATAAAATATGCATTCCTCAAACAGGCAGCTGCCTCACCTCACTGCCTTACTGCTACATAGCCTTCCCGGCATGGTGCCTTCTTTTCATAATTACTTGTTCCACACCAAAGTTGTATAACAGGAAGAGGTCTTGGACTCCTACTTCCCTCTCTCTTTTTTAATAGTCTGTATTGTCATAATTATAGCTTTAAGTATTCAATGAGAAGAGTTTTTTACTTTTTTACCCTTCTCCTTACCTAACATCATTTGTGCAGCATATTTTTATTTATGTGTCACCCAGATATAATTTCAAAATAAAACCAAACAAAATAAATTAAAACTGTGTATGTATAGCTAAGGTACACCCTTACTGATTACTAGGTGAACAGGGGCATTTGGGGATAGTAAATGCTCCTGTCAGGCTGGGCTCATCACCTTCTCTCATATTTCATGTTCACTAGTGTTTATTTACTTAATAATTACTGGTATAATATCTTGCTATTATAAAACTAATTCTAATATCATAAAAGACATATTTACTTCAAGTTTCAAGCAGAGAATGCATATATAACTAACACGAAGGACTCCTCTTCACGAAATTCGCCAACTAATAATCTTTTGTTTATATTAATCTTAAAATCTATCCCAGTGTTGTGTAGTAGAGAAAAATTGAGTTATATCCAGTTTATGTAAAGTTACGAGTGGTCGAAAGCACACTTAGATGACGGAGCAAACTTACGAAAGTTTTTCTTCTTAGTGTAGCTACCTGAATACCGACGTAGCCGCTACGAAGGCGTTAAGAAGAAAAACATTCGTAGCTAAGAAGAAAAACATTCGTAAGTACCTTCGTGAATCTGGCCCCTGACCCCTTGTGTGCCCTCAGCCGTGGTGGGTGGCTGACTTCTGCTCTGCCTGGGGGATGGGGCCACTGGATGGCTTATGCGTTTTAGCAGGGGGGGGGGGGAGTTTTTAGTTTTGCTACCCAGCGTTCTCTATGGGGGCGGGACCGGCGCTTGTCACCCTGTGGTGATAAGGGCTTCCCAATCATCTGCCTGTCTGCGTTTCTTTGCTGCGAGGCATATTAGTTTTCAGTGTTAGGCGCCATGCGTTTCACGATTCGGCTAAATCCACAACAACAACAACAACAACAATATTCGTTTCTCTTCCTGCCAATGAATAACAACCTCTGTGTGATGCCACTACATCCTCAAGCAAATAAAGAAGTCGAGAGATTCATGCAACCTTTCATGAAAGCGAAACTCTGTACTCATGCCGAAGGACGATCCTGGAAATAAGCTATGTATGTTTTTCTCATTAACTACCGTGCAACACCACATGGAACACTGGGCAAGTCGCCTGGCGAACTCTTATTTGTACGCCCTATGAGTATCACACTACATGTTATACCAGCTGAGGAAACGGATAAACGTCTCGCTCAGAAGGATGCACTAGCCAAAGGCAAATTTAAATTACTCACTCTTTGCACAATTTACTCATGAGCAAAGGAACAATTCATTAAGGTTGGTGACACCGTTCTACTTAATAAGAAAAAGAGGGGAAAGCTTGATATATCGTATGACACAAACCATATAAAGTGATTAGTGTAAAGGGGACTATTTTAACAGTGAATAATAATCATAAGATAACATGTAATATGGTTTATTTCAAAGTGATTCCAACTAGTGTAAAATATGATGTATAAAGTTGTGCAAATGGTAAAGAACAAAAAATGAGTTTTAACACAACAAACAATTCATCAGAGGATATTCCTGTGTTTAAGAACTCTCGTCCTAGACGTAATTGTAAACGCCCTAAGCGATTTGATGATTACGTTCCTGTGTAATGCAAAGTATTTTACTTATCATAAATTATATTTGATATTGATTGAATAATGCAGATCTCTCATTCAATATTTTGTAACTTTGTAGTATAGTGTCTTTAATTTTTGTTTGCCATTGAATTTGTGTTTTATAACATTGACATTATGTGTGGTAAAGGTTAAGTTGTTTAAATTCTTTGTGTGCTGAATTAATGTAAAATCTATGCGTCATCGTTTGATATGTTAATAACTTACTTTCCGTATATAACTTTGCATTGTGCTACAGGCATGGTGAACATCTTGTATTCATTATTTTTAAAGAAAAGGAAGTATATCATGTTCATAGCAACGGCGATATCTGTTTGTTTGCGCTGCTTTCATACACCAGTAGAATGTAAATAACAGGGCGTGTATTTTTTAATTTTGTCCAGAAGGGCGAGTTTATTGGGCAGCGCCACTCATCCTGTGAGTGGACATATCACCATAGTAACATGTACAACACTCTCCAATAGGATGAAAATCCGCTGGGTTATTCATCCTGTCACTTGTACCCAGACTCAGCTGGGGGCTTGCTTAACTGTCTCAAGTTAACAGCTCCTCAAGAAGATAAACATCTGTCAACCCTTAAAATCTTACGTTATCTTGCGGGGCAATAATAGGGGAATCTTTGAAGAACAATATCAATATTTGGCAAACAGTGTTTTCATAACTGAAACAATGTGGGGATTTATTATTCTGCACATATTCCTAATATCTCTCAGGTGTTCACATTCACGTAGATTGTGGTCAAGGCGGTGTCCGTCACTCTCATCACAGATTCTGCATCTCCACTGCTAAACTGTTGTTTCCATTCCTAATCTCCGTGGATATTTGTATTCAAGACAGGTTCTCGCTATTACTGATTCTCTCCCGTGGCCACCTCCTCTTCGTCCATAATGATTGGGATTGCCAGCTGCCAACATTTCGTACCATTGTACAGATTCACTGATTTGTGCTTCTATCCTCCTTTCCTCAGTTATCTTGTCATGGTGATGTTGCCTGACAATGCCTCTAATTTGTAGAAGAGTTTTAGGTATGAAACATTCAATATGGTCCCCTTCAACGCCTTCAGAAGCCAGCGCATCTGCTCGTTCATTTCCACATATTCCAATATTGGAGGGGATCCACAGAAACTTGACGACTCTTCCCTGGTTGGTTAGTACCCTCACATCTCTTTTTGATTTCAGCGTCTATCGCAAGATTTGCTGCCAGATTTTTACTTTGGCTTAGTAGCGCTGCTTTTGAATCGGTGCAGATCACTGTCATTAGTGTTTCGTGCAAGGAATCTTTATGTCATAATATTCTTTGCCTTGTGTGGGGGTTGAATGTAGACACAGATGTAGTTTCGTTGATTTATTGGTTAAGGCAACAAGATATATATCTGGCCAACCGAGGTCCTACTACTGTGGGTCTGTGGAGCTAACTGACTACCGCAAGCATGGCTGGTGGCTGAGAATCTGGCATGACGTCAGAGGCCTACTCGCTTGTGATTGGTTATGTTCCAACTGGCGGGGAATTTGAATATAACACTGCTCGGACACGCTACCAAGTCGACGTCCCTTGTCGACAAGCTCTGGCTAGCTATAAAGTTACAATGATACTGAAAGGACCTCGGTGGCATTCAATAATAGCTTACATGTGAAAATTGCATAATAAACATTGAAAATAGATCAGGTGTGCGTAATACTAGCATCTTGGCATATGCACCAAAAAAAATTTTGAACATAATAGCTGAAAATCATGGTAACAATGCTTTGATTCAACCTTAGTATGAAGAACATGTGTATGTCTATTTGTCAGATATGAACAATACAACTCAAGGTATTGCCTAAACAAAATTATTAACATGTGTCAATGGCATGTGCTTGAAACAATACAAAATTAAACAATTATTACATTAATGAACAAAATTCTGACCTAACAACCACAAATGAATTTTAAGATTAGATAATGATTGTTTTTTTTTTTTTTTTTTCTTTTCATGTACAATATATATATTTACAAGACCAATGTACAATATATTTAATTTGCAATATATTTACAAGTTATATACAAGACCTGGAACAAGAAGACTAACATCTGCGTGATAGCAGTCAGGATTCACTGGCCTCAATGTGGTTGCTAGAACATTAATGAAATCTTTATGACAAGCACTGTAAGAAAATTACAAATGGCAGTAGACTTAACAGTGGCATTTAATTTGTATCAAAATAAAATTGAGAAAACATGATCATACAATATATATATATATATATATATATATATATATATATATATATATATATATATATATATATATATATAATATGGAAGGGAGTACCACCTCTGGCTGGAAGAAGGGGGACCCATAGCCTCGGAGGAAATCACACATAACGCATTGGAGGGAATGTAGGTCCCCTCCAATACAGTTTCTGTGTGCTTTTCTCCTACCACCCCCTTCCTTTTTTTTTTCTTATGCTTTATTGTGTATTTAAAGGTTACAAAACATACAAGACAAATGCCTAAAGGTTATGGATCTCTTGAAGCTCCTCCGCTTCCGGACAGGAACCGAGGACGCAGCAAGCATTTCCCCTCTGGATCGCCACACTGAGGCGCTGAAACAAAAAACTGCAAGCCCTTGGGTCTCTGGTGACGTCAATGAGCTTGGAACCCAATTCCTTGAGAAATCCCAAGGCACTCTTGCCCCAGGGGCCATGCGTCTCAGACGCTATGGGAACAAAGAGGTATTGACCTGCCAGTCGCCTGTATTTGAGAGATTTTGCTGTTTCCCTGTGGTTGGCTGCCCCACCTGCTTGATCAGCTCCGAAGTGTACATAGGTGTCAGCCAGGGTGGATACACATGTGTAGTCCCACACCAACTGTCTACCCTCCTTCCATGAGTATATGGTGATGCCATCAGGGCGAAGTGCGGGGAAATCCGGGTTTTGGACCCCTAGGATGCGAGGTTCTCTCTCCGCTGGGCACTTAGCTGAGACGAGGCTTCTCTTGATGATGTCATTGACCTCGTTGTGTCTTGCATGCCAGCCCTTTGTGCTTCCGCAATGCAACCCATGCAGTCCGTATTGGTCTGCTTCCACCCTGTTGCAAATACACTTGTATTCAGTGTGAATTGGGGCACCAAGGCGGAGGGCCACTGCTACACGAAGGGATTCTGGATCTAGGCGCGTGCCCATTGTTGACATGGGTACTGCCAGGAGGAAGTCTCCTGCATGGGGGGCACGCACTGCTCTGAGGCGGGCTTTCTCCTTGTCTGATGTTGCAGCGCTGAGCATAGCATCAGCTACTTTTTCCACTAGAGGGTGGTCCCAGCCGGACTGTTTGTGTTGTTTTGTTGGCTCTATAATGGTTGCTGGGGCTGCGAGAACACCCACTGATTTGAACATTCAGTGAAAGCAGGATCGTGTATTCCTGCTGAGTCTCTCAGGGTTGCAGGTAAGATATCTCTGACGAGGTCGTGCGATGCGTGGGAGGAGGAAAGGAAGGCTGGTAGAGCAATTTGGGAGGCTGTGCGGACACCAAGGCCGCCAAGTCTTACAGGAAGGGTTGCTTGCTCCCACTGAGAGTCGTCCAATGGCAGGTTCAGGACTTTCACCAGCATGGACCTCAGAAGGGTGTCATACACATTTAATTTAGGGCTGCTGTAGGATGGAGAACATCTCAGAAAGTACGTCAACTTAGGGAGAGACAGGCATCTTGTGAGGAGAAAGAGAGCATCATGGGCATCAATCTTGTCAATCCTGTCCAGCATTCTCTTTAGATCAGTGATTTTTGCAGCCAGGACCTCCTCGATTGCTCGTGGGCCAATGGGGGCACCCAGGAGAGTACAGTCCGGTGGCTCGACAATGAGAATGTCTGGAAGAACATTTTGTATTTGCCCAGTGATGTCTTGGTTGCGGGAGATTATTTCACACTTGGATGCATTGAGAATGAGGCCTAAGGCTGCTCCCTGCTCCTGGATTTTCCTTATATCCTCCAAAATGGTTTCCGGGGTTCCAGCGAGAGTGCCATCATCCAGGTACCAGATGTTTAGCTCGCTTGTCAGACTATCAGTGACCTCTTTGATAGCTAGGCAGAAAAGGAGGGGTGCTAAGGGGTCACCTTGTTGGACACCTTCACAGGAGTTTATTTCATGTTCCCCAAAAAGAAGCTTAGAGTCCCCACTGTAGCACGATCGGATGAACGGGTAAAGGGGACGGAAATGGTTGTGTACAGCCCTGAGGACAGCGTCTCGTCTGACTTGATTGAAAGCATTTTTGAAGTCAAGCTTTACTAGTGCCTTCTGGTCCGGGAGATCAGCAATGTAAGCCCGCGCTGCATGTGCTGCAGCTTCACAACCTAGGGGAATCCCAAACCCGAGCTGATGAGGTTTCAGCAAGGTGGCTGCTTCCTGGCTGATAGATCTCACTGCAGCCTTAGCTACGAGGCGTCGGAGGGTGTTGCCAACGGCAATGGGCCTGATACCCCTATCCTTCTTCTTTAGAGCACAGAGTGCTGCTCCATAAAAGACAGGCCTGATATCCTCAGGGATGCCGCCAGCCAAACACATGTTGGAGAATCTGGTAAGTTCCACTAGAAGGTCCTTTGCAGCATCTCCAAGCACCGGGTTCAGCATTTGTTTGATGTGCTGGGGTCTTAGACCTGTAAAGCCCCCTGCTGAACCTGTTGGGAAAGACATGGCTGCTTTGTACACCTCAGATTCTCTAACAGTCAAGGGTTCTATGCCCACATTGTTTTCCTGCGGATCCCTGCTGCTGTCTGGGGCTCTGCGTGGGTGTTTGTCTTGAAGAGCCTCTGCTGTCGTGGCGTTCCTGGGGGCAATAGTGTCATCGCTGGTCATGATTCTGATGGCACCTGTGGTATTGCCCTCTTCTATTTTCCTGGTGATCTGTGCTCTCATTTTGTGGTTCTCAGATGAGTTATATATATATATATATATATATATATATATATATAATATATATATATATATATATATATATATATATATATATATATTGGTAATAATAAGACACATGTGGTGGAAATACTGCAAATGAATTTTGCAAAACAAAACAGAATAACTGCAGAGTGCACTTATTTGTAAATTCTGCGGATATCTACACCTAGCTCATCCAGAGCACTATACAACTCTGGCTCTGACTGATGGTCAGGAACAGATGAAACTGCATGTGACAAACTATCATCTTGAGGGATAACCTCGTTATCATCTAGCCAATGGACATGTGGTGAGTGCACGGTTGAAACGAGAGGTCTAGATCTAAGATTATAAGTGCTAGTATGGGGTTGCTGAACATCAAGTGGTCTGTCAACCACAGAAGGTGGTGTCCCAATAGGAGTATCTGTCTGGGTAAGTTCATTGTCATCTTCCTCATCAGTGTCGTCAACAGTCATTTTAGCTAACTTCATATGGTCTAAATGCTCATTTATATACTCCCCTGATACTAAATTTTCAATCTATACTTGTTACCTTTGATAAGCTCGATTACCTTATATGGACCCAAAAATTTCTTAGTTAACTTATACATAGGACCAGACCTGTGTTGGTTAAGTATCATTACTACAGATCCAATAGTTATTTTACTGGGTTTAGCTCGTTCATTCCTTGCTCGAGTGAACTCGGCTGTAGCTTTGGACAATTGTTCTCGTATTTTCTTGAATACTAGTTGCATTTGTCTACGCTTCACCTGAACAAAATCATCTACGTTATATAAGGGAGTAGGAGGTACGTTAATCAATTCATTAGGGAGGATCTTATCTGTACCATAAAGAATAGCGTGAGGTGTGTCTCCTGTAGAAACATTAATTGAAGAATTTATAGCACACTGAATTAAGGGTATAAAATCATCCCAATTGTTGTTATCAAAATTCAAAGTGACTCTCAAGGCATCTAACACTTTTCTGTTAGTACGTTCGGCGAGTCCGTTACTTGCCGGATGATAAGGCATGATGCTACATTTTTAATGTTATATAAATCACACAAGCTAGTTAAAATACTATTACTGAATTCTGGACCATTATCTGAAAGGATTACTTTAGGCATACTATATCTACAAATTATGTGGTCATGGAATGCACTGGCTATAGTTTCTGCTGTTTTGTTCGGGATAGGAACTAGTTCGCAAAATCGTGAAAAATTATCGACCATTACAAGCAAATGTTTGTTCCCTTTCTCTGTTTCAGCAAAATTTGTCAATAGATCCATCGATACTCGTTCCCAAGGAGCTTTAGTTGTTGGGTACATCTGAATTGGATTAGGTCCTGAAACATGTCCCTTGTGCTGTAGGCAAGTTAAACATCTGTCAACATAATGAGTAATGTCCTTAGCCATTTTTGGCCAAAAATACTTTAATCGACCTTGTTGGAGTGTACGATCCTTTCCTGGATGTGCACTTGCAGGAGCATCATGGATAATTTTTAACACAGTTGGTACCAAGACAGCTGGAACAACTAACTGACAACATTTCCTCGGGGCTGTCCCTAGCTTTACTACTCTGCACAGTAAATTGTCTAACATAACTAGTTCTTTCAATGGTACTGGCGGTTTATGAATCGGGCGAGTGTCTTGCTTAGTCAAAAATTTAATGACGGGTGCCCATATGGGGTCTTGTCGCTGTTCCGTTTCTACTACTGTAGCATCTAATGCTGGGTAATTTAACTGAATCGCAGCTACGTGTCGAGAAAGCGCATCGGCTACAACATTTTGCTTTCCTGGAATATATCCAAATGTGGGATTGAATTCTTGAATTGTGAGCAAATATCTAGCAAACTTTCCAACTGGATTCTTATTTTTGAACAAGGGAATTAATGGTTGGTGATCTGTAAGAACATGAACTGGGTAATTATAAATTGTATCTCTGAAATGTTTAAGTGCCCAGACAACTGCTAAGGCTTCTCGTTCTGTTGCGCTATAATTTTTCTCTTCTTTAGATAATGTACGGCTAGCATAAGCTATTGCGTGATCTCTGTGACCTTCTGTTTGAAGTAATGCAGCACCTAAACCTATGTCACTAGCATCTGTAACCAACGTAAAAGGTTTAGAAAAATCTGGGTACCTAAGGACAGGTGACGAAATCAAGGCTGCTTTGAGTTTTTGAATGACTGATCTTGGGCCTCTCCCCAAACGAAGGGTTCATCTTTTCTTTGCAACTTGTAAAGTGGAGCGGCTATAATAGAGAATCCGGCAATAAATGAACGATAAAATCCTACAAGACCTGTGAACTGTCTTACGGCTTCTGCGGTACGAGGCGTTGGAAATTCACGGGCAGCAATAATTTTTGATTCATTCAATGTAATACCTGAAGGTGTAACTGTATGACCTAGGAAATTAATCTTCTCTTTTAAAAATGAACATTTTGCAAGCTTTATTTTTAAATTAGCTTCAGCGAGCTTTGCAAGTACTTTTTCAAGGTTCTGGAAATGAGTCTGAACATCTTGCGACATGATTATGAGATCATCAAGGTAAACTAGAAGTGTACTTCCTATCAATCGACGAAATAGATTTGTCATGAGCCGTGAAAAAGTTATTGGACTACTCCGCAAACCAAATGGCATTCTTTTGAAATGAAAATGACCATTGGGAGTACTAAAGGCTGTCAATTGTTTACTTTCCTCATCAAGGGGGATTTGCCAGAATCCCTGCAACAAATCTAACGTTGAGAATACTTTATTTCGACCAATACTTTGCAACAAATCATTTAGAACTGGAAGTGGGAAACGATCAGGTATCGTTACTCTGTTAAGCTTCCGATAATCGATTACAGGTCTCCAAGTCCATCTCGCTTTGGTACAAGAATCAATGGAGCGTTCCATGGCGAATTACTCGATTCAATTACATCACTCTGTAACATTTCCTCTATAAGTCTATCGGCTTCTGCTCTCTGAGAATGGGGAAGACGGTAAGCTGGTACATAAATAGGCGTAGTTCCTTGTTCAAGGGAATTTTATGTGTAATAAGAGGAGTGAGACCTAACTTTTCTCCTGGTAGAGCAACAACGGCTCTATTCCTGTTCAAAATTTCCAAAAGCTGAGCCACAGAGTCAGGAAAATCAGTAGGACTGAGGTGTTGCGCTTGCACCTCTGGCTGAGATCCCTGTTCTCCTGGTGTGAGAGTACAAACAGTATGATCCATGGAGACATCATCCACAACTCGCACCGGTAACGAGTAATGGGCAAAATCTACAACATGGGTACCAGACTGGAGATGGATGTCGGCATTACTAGTGTTTGCAATATACAATGTAACAGTACCATCCTGCACTGTGTGCCAGGAGGGTTCAACAAACGTACCATTCACTTTACATGTTTCACTTTCCGCAATCACATCCGACAACTCAGGCACTCCCTGAACCTTAACTCTTATTCTGGTGAGAGAATGAGAGTGCAGCACAGTGTCAGTAGCCGTGGAACCACTGACTTCAGAGATGGAAGCTGCCAGGCGAGCGAGACAACGAGAATCCGTTAAGATTGAGTGTGTTTTCTCAGGAACTGCTTATAACGACAATGATCTGACAAACCTACGCTAGCAAGGCGGTGTCAACAAATTAACGTAGTCTGAATGAAGGTTGAACTCATGGCCCTGTCGACATGCTACACAAGGGTATGACGTGGTCTTGATACTTATATTCCAACGATGGGGAAACAATGCAATATTTCATCAATCATGGTGTACAGACCTAAGAGAATGTCTCCAGGAAAAGAATAATGTCAAAACTAAACATGTTATAGACAATTAGACATCATTTAACTTGAGTGGGAGGTCAATTTCACCCTGAACTTTTACTTTATTTCCTGAAAGCCA
>WNGS01152476.1:0-10046 GCA_020271785.1 Procambarus virginalis
TGACAAACTGGAAATTGCCCGCTTTTCTGACCGCCTTTCTGGGATTGTTCATTTCGAATTCGGGGACAAGAGCCAGTTCATCATCGCGGCGCAAGCGCGCGGACGCCCTATTGGGGAATGGCGCTTATAGGTGGCTTTACGGGGATCATGGCAGCGACCATCCCGGCTGTCCTGCTGCGCGAACGCCTCGCGCAAATTGTGCCTCTCAAGCCCATTCGCTGGATCTCTGGCGGACTATTGTTGCTATGGGGTTTCATGCTGGCAACGCAGGCGTTCGGGATCTCTTAAGCGACTCCGTCACTCTGTCTGAACGACAGGCTCCGATGGCAAGAGGGAACCAGCCCCTCTATACTGCGTTCAATCAAAGAACCCCGATACGGAGATTGTAAATGGCAGAAGGTGATAACAGCAAAAAGGCATTGGCCGACGCCCTGAACGGGCTGCTTGCAGATTATTATGCGCTCTATCTGAAGACGAAAAATTTTCACTGGCATGTCACCGGCCCGCATTTCCGTGAATATCATCTGCTGTTCGACGAACAGGCCACCGAATTGATCGCAACGACCGACCTTGTAGCCGAGCGCGTGCGGAAATTGGGCCAGGATACCTTGACCTCGATCGGCGCCATAGCGGGCAAACAGCGTATAAAGGATCATGATTCCACGTCCACCGATGCCGCCAAGATGTTGAAGGAGCTGCATTCGGATAACGAGACTTTGGTGAAAGCGCTAAAGGAAGCCAAAGACCTCGCCGAAGATGCGGGCGACAATGCGACCGATGGTTTGCTCGACGATTGGACGGATCAGGCAGAGCAACGCGCATGGTTCCTTGCGGCGACCATTGGGAAAGCCTGACCTTTTTTAAGCCATAAAAAAGGCGGGTGAAGCTTTACGCTGCACCCGCCTTTCTATAAATTTGCGTTCGGCTTATTCGGAAAGCGCGCTGAGGTTAGCCGCCGAAAATTTGCCACGACGGTCAATCTCGATATCGAACGATAAACGATCGCCCTGCGTCACCTGACCCATGCCCGAGCGTTCCAGAGCCGAGATGTGCACAAACACATCTTCGCCGCCGTCATCGCGCTGCACGAATCCAAAACCCTTCATGTCGTTGAAGAATTTCACAGTGCCATTGGCGCGTTCGCCGGTCGATTCGCGCTGCGGTCCACGAGGGGCCGAATCACGATCGCCACCACGGAAACCACCGCCTTCGCGGGGGCACGATCGCGGTCGAAACTACGTTCAGGACGCGGTGCGCGCTCGGGTACTGCGATGGGTTCGCCATCGATGACCAGATCGGTCGCAGACACCTTGCCACCACGATCCACCAGCGTGAATTCGAGCGGCTGCCCTTCGGCCAGACCGGAAAGACCGGCTTGCTCAACGGCGCTGATGTGCACAAACACATCATCAGGACGGTCATCCACCTGGATGAAGCCGAAACCCTTTTGGCCATTGAAAAATTTGACTATTCCCTTGCCGGAGCCAATGACCTGCGCGGGCATCGGGGGCCGCCGGCACCACGACGGGGTGCGCCGAAGCCGCCACCGCCACCTGCGCCGCCGCCGAATCCGCCACTAGGACGTCCGCCGCCAAAATCACTCTGGAATGGAGGGGGTGCCCGGTAGCCATCATAGCTGTCATCCCCAAAACCGTCTCGTTTGTCCCGGCCACGGCCGTTACGCTTGCGATCAAAACCCTGTCTTCGTACTTGCCTTCTCACCGCCCAAAACAACATTAGTCTATTGCAGTCGAGGGCGCCAGTCCACTGCACATCACAAGCGCGGCCCTTCCTGATCGCGCAAGCCCAAGCTATATCCCATTAAAAGATACGCGATAGCAAATATGTACGAGCCCCATTCCGGCGCATGGAAATCGCAGTTTATTTGCCGTTGACGGGCATGGTCGGGCAAGGGACCAGTCATGAGCGTATATTTGCATGAAGAAGACTTACCCGCGGACGTTTGGCTGCGGGAACCTGTTGCTGTCGACGAACCGCAACAAGGGTTTTGATCACGCCCCGCGACCGGCTGTGCCGTTGAAGATTTTCGGATGGCAAAGGGGCATGAGCATCTTCGTCCGTTTTCGGCCCGGATAGCGATTACGCCGCGCCGAATCTGCGCGCCGTTCTGGCTGACCCGCAAACGGTTAGAAGCTGTTACACTTCGCTCGAGTTCGATCTGGCAGCCATTTCGCATTATCTGAATGTGACGGCTGCGCCGCTGTTCTGCACCAAAATCGCATCGCGTCTGACGCGGACAATATACCGACCGGCATGGCCTCAAGGAATGGTGAAGGAATGCTGGCGACGTACATTTCCAAGCAGCAGCAGTCCAGCGACTGGGGTGGTCCTACCTTGTCCGAGGCGCAGAAGGATTATGCGGCAAGCGACGTGCGCTATCTGCACCGTCTGCATGCCGAATTTGTCGTCCGGCGGAACGTGAAGGCCGGATGCAGCTTGCTCAGGGCCTGTTTCGACTTCCTCCCCCACCGCGCCGAACTGGATTTGGCGGGATGGCCTGGAAATCGATATATTCGGGCACAGTTAAGGTTCGAAGGCGTTTAACGCTCCTATGTCCGAACGGGCCGATCTTGAACGCACACAAAGGCAACGTTGGGCCCTGCACGGCGGGCGGCATGACAGGCTCTCCGGTTTCCTGCGCGTCGGGTTGCCGAGCATCATCGGAATATTGCTTGCCGTGCTGGCCGTTCAGCCGTTTAACGGCACACCAGGAGCTCAGCTTTGTCTTGAACAAGGATGAAGTCAGTCTTTCGCGCGAACGCATGCGGCTTATCGAGGCGCTCTATCGCGGTGGGACAGCGAGGGCCGGCCTTTTTCGCTTCGCGCCGGTAGCGCCGTGCAGAAACATCGGCGAACCCGTGCTGGACATGACATCCCTATCCGCCCGCATCCTGTGAAAGACGGACCTGCGTCTATTTCAGCGCAGCGGGTCCTACAATCTCAACCGCGAAACCATGCGGGTGATGACCACTCGCGTAACCTCCCCCGACTATAATATTGGTCGCGAGCAATGTGGAGCTGTCGCTGAAAGACAAAACCATGCAAAGTTTCGGCGCCGTCAGCGACGGACGAAAGTTGGTACATTTGAGGCGAAGCGGTGAAGGCCGATCTGGAAACCCGGGTCGTGCGGCCGATGGCGGCGTCCATTTGCGTATCAACCAGAATGCGATTAAGTGAGGCCGTAAATGATATACAACGCTCTCTTTCATGAACAGGTCTTTGCACGGCCTCGGCGCGGCGGCGATTTTGTCTACTCGCTAAATCCTCGGCGCCATCCATCCGTAACCACAACCGCAAACGCACCCCCGTTGATTTCACGGCGGCCTCGCTGAATTGCAAGACCCGCGTCCGACCGGGTGTCCTGGCAGGTGGCGTTACCGTGACGCAGGCGGGGACTTGTACTGAACATCAAGCCGCTGACCGCAGCCTATTCGAGCAATGGCGGATGGCAACCGATGTCGAGCGGCTCGACGCCACCGGGGGCGTCACAATCACCAAAGACGACCTGCGCGCGACCAGCAAACGCGGCGATCTACGACCTCAATTCCAGCTGATCACGTTAATCGGCAATGTGAACCTCGTGCAGGGAGCAACAAGCTGAACGGCCGGACGCCTGGTCATTGATCTTAATTCCGGCCGTTCGACGATCAATGGCGGAGGCCCTGCCGGAACAAGCACCCTCGGTGGCCGGTATCCGGCACATTACGTACCGCCCCGCAAAAACTAATTGCGCCAAAATGGTCAGGCATGAATCATGCCAATTGCATGTTGTCCGCAGACTGGGTAGCTGTTGAAACGATACCACCCGTCAATTGCGGACTATGATTGATATGGACCGCATAACAGCAGAGCGCCCGGCCCGCGGATGCGAACATTTCAGAAAGCGTACAGTCGGGACTGGGCGTGGTCTCCATTGCCAAAAGCTATGACAAGCGCGCCGCCTCACCGATGTTTTCGCTTTCGGTCGCCAAGGGCGAGGTCGTGGGCCTTCTTGGGCCGAACGGTGCGGGTAAACCACCTGCTTCTATTACCCTCATGGGTCTCGTCAAACCGGATAGCGGACGCATAACATTGGATGGCGCCGACAACAGGCCTGCCCTATGTATCGCCGGGCGATATGGGGCTTGGTTATCTGCCTCAGGAAACCTCGATTTTCCGGGGCATGGACCGTACGAGCAGATATTAGCGCCGTCCTCGAAATGGCCGAACCGGACGCCAGCGCCCGTGCGGCACGGCTGAAAAACACTGCTGGATGAATTCGGACTTGGCCGGTTGCCGCAGCGCACCCTCCATGGCGCTTTCGGGTGGTGAGCGGCGGCGGTGCGAAATTTGCACGGGGCACGTCGCAGCCAACCCGTCACTCATGCTGCTCGACGAACCGTTTGCCGGCATCGACCCCATTTCGATTTCGGATATCCGGATATCGTAGAAAAGACCTGAAAACACGGGGTATCGGTGTTCTGATAACCGATCTAATGTGCGGCGCAACAACTGGAAATCGTCGACCGCGCCTGCATCACTATGGGCGGGACAATTCCTGTTGTCAGGCTCGCCGGGAAGCGGTGGTCGCCGACCCCCCAATGTGCGCCCGTCTGTATCGTGCGAGAGTTTTGCGATGTAATGGCATGCGCTCATGCAGTGAATTTCCGAATGCCATCCCCAATGTCTGAATACACTAGCCTGTGGCATTAGCGCCCCGCCCTCGACTTACGCCACAGCAATACGCTGGTGATGACGCCGCAGTTGCAGCGGCGATCAAGCTTTTGGCGCTTGTCCTCAATGGAGGATCGAGGGCGTTCATCGCCGAAGAGGTGGAGCGCAATCCGCTGCCTCGAAACCGGAAACCAGCGAGATTTCAGGCGGAAAGTCCACCGGATGACTTTACCGCATTGCCCACCACCGAAGAGCGGCGATCGCAGCAGCGACGATGTTTTGGGTGGCACGGATATGCCCTGATCGGAAGCACTTGGACGTCGATTTCGGCGCGGAAACCTTCCACCAGATGGTGCGTGCCGATAGCGTTGGGGGCGCAGATGGCATGCTGGGCCTGTCCGGTGCGAACAACCGGCCCAGCAGCTTCGACGGGGAAGTCCCTCCCGATTTCGATAGCTTCGCCGCCGCCGGGGAATATCAGCCTGCGCGAACATTTGATGCGCAAGCCGGGGCACGCCTTTCGTGGTCGCCTGCTGTTTCTGGCGCAACAGATTAATCGAGGCAGAATCGAGCCAACCGGCTTATTTGGGGTCGGGACCTATTGGACGATGGCACACAGACTGGGCGTCAGCATGGGCCGAGATGGAAGAGGCGCTGACCGGAAGTGCAGCGGTCTCGACCTTCCCACTGGTGTCCCGGCCGCACAGCGACCTTGCGGAATGCATCATGCTGCAAGCCAAAGAAGCGGACCGTTAGACCCGTGCATGCCACGCTGATCAACAATCTCGATCTGGTTTGCCAAAGGCGCCTTTGACCGTTGAAGCGCATGTGCCGCGTCGATGACGAAGATTTGCGGGACATGCTGATCGAGCTGCGCAGTTACGATCCCAAACCGGGCGTGCAGTTTCGAAAGCGAAAGCAGTGTCGCTGTACCCCCCGATATCTTTGTAACCGCGCGCGGGGCGGGACTGGGCCATCGAAATTAAACAGCGCTGAATTTACCCCGGCCTGCTGATCACCGGACCTATGTTGCCGAACTAGGGCAGGACAAAGCGCCAAAGGCGTGGCTCAACGAATGCATGGCCGACGCCAATTGGCTGATCAAGGCCATGGACCAGAGGCAGCGGACGAGCCTCAAGGTCGCAAACCGAAATAGTGAAGCAACAAACGGTTTCCTTTCGTGGCGGGGCGTGGCGCATCTCAGCCGCTGGACCCTGCCCAGGTTGCCGACGCCATCGAAATGCATGAACTCGGAGACGGTACAGCCGTGTAACCAGCAACAAATATCTGCATTGCGACCCCCGGGGTTTGTTTTGACCTGAAAATATTTTCTTTCGCGTACCAGGGGTCCAGTCTGCCGATGGCGACGGGTGTGTTTCGGCCGAAGCGGTCAAGAGCCATATCAAGAAACTCATCGATGGCGAGGGTGCAAAAATCCTGTCGGACGATACGTTAGTCGATCTGCTCACGCCAAAGGCTTCGACATTGCGCGAAGGACTGTGGGAATATCGCGAAGCATGGGCATCGGTTCTTCGGTGCAGCGGCGGCGGCAAAAGAAAAGGGGCGGTGACGACTGTAGGCGTCGCGAGCGTGTTTGCGCTTGCCCAGAGAGGGAAGTCGCGGCGTAGCGGGGCGGCCACCAATGACAGATACAAAAACGGACGACGAAATCTCCGCACGCGGGATGTGGCAAAAGGCGCAGGCACCACACTGCTCGCCCGGTTGGGCGGTGTGCTCGAAGTCGTCGCGCAACCGCTTGACATCTGCTTTTCGTGATTGGCAGGCTATGGATTTTACGGCGCGCGTGTGGGGCCGCGACAATCTGACGCAGAATGTAGCGGATTTGGGAACGACCGGGGCGATGCAGCGCGGTTATCCCGCAAGACAACATCCGCGCAAAACGAAGCCGCCGCCTTGCGGGCCGCTTTATAAATCCTTGGCGTTGTTCCGTGCATCCTCATTGCGATTACCGTGTCATATCCTCGCTGAACCGGTTTCGATAATTTTTCAAACCGCCGACGCCCGCGAGTATCCGCACAGGCCGACCGAGATCATTCGCCTGGTCATCTGGGGCGCTTCCGCTCTGGTCCTTTGTCGAAGTCGCAACATCGGCCCTGCGGGCGCGCCCGCAATTTTTGGCCGGCAGATCCGGCTCCGCCTATTCTGGGAACAACTGATCCGCTTGCCTGATCGTCGTCCAGCCTGTTCTTCTTTGCGGGCATGGTCAGACACGGCGCTTTATATCGGCAATCTTATATCTTGGGGTGGGCGCAACCTGCCTTTATGCGTCCGCCTTTTGGCAAAGAATTTCGAATTGCGGCTGCTGTTCAAAGGTCCGCTGGTCGACGACATGGTTTCACGCCACACTGAAGGCAGGATTGCCGTTCTTCACGACCACTTTGCCTTGCGGATATTCGGCGACGGCCCGCCATTGCCCTTAAACGTCTATCCTGCCGGGTGCGAGCGGCGCGGTGGCGACAAAGCTCTATATTGTCGCGCGCAAAATATCGAGCCTTGTGCAATTGGTGCGCCACCGCCCTTTGCCTATGTGCGGGCACCATTGGCGTCGGCCCTTTCCAAAGATTGGAAAGGAGATAAGTATCCTCCATCTATGGCTTTTCGACGCCGTGTCCCTTGTGGACGGCTGGCGCTCCCCTTGGCCGCCGTTCTGGGCGCGATTGGGCCCGACAATCCCTGCCGGTCTTTGGTCCGGGTGTCGCACAGGGCGCTCATCGCGGGTCTGGATTTATGCTGGCCCTCGCGTGCCTTTGAAGCCGTGGACGGCGCAGCGGCACCGGATCCAGCAGTCGTGTCGGCCCACCGGCACCAACTGGTTGGCAAGCATCACCGGCGTGGTATTGGGCGTTCGTCATCGGGTGATATTTCACTCCGCAATATGGTCTGAAACGCCATGGCGTGGGCCGTTTATGCCATCGGCCTTTGCGGCCGCGTCCGCCATACCCTGATCCAGCTCAATCTGCACGACGACCTCCCCCCGTTCGAGCGGCCGTTCCGGGCGGTTTCGTTTGAAGGCATTGGGCCGTTGCCCATTTGCCGGGTCGCTCACTGAATCGTGGCGATCCCAGTTCGTACCCTCTGCTCGCGCAAAGACTTCTGCTTTTCGCCGGCCTAGTGCTGGATGCCTTTGCCTTTCGCGCCCCGCGTGGCTATCGGACTGTGGGCGTTTGTGGGGCTTGCTGAATGGGTTATCGAGACGCAGTTTCCCTTGGTCTCCGCCCATTGCTTGCCGCGTCTGGTGACCATGTCCTGATGTTGCCGGTCGTCATCGGCACTATTGTGGCTATCCCTGCGCCTTGCCCTGCCCGAGGCAGACCGCCGCGCCATTGGGCGACAAAAACGGCCCGCCAATTACGGGTTCTGTTTGACATGTTTCCGGTTGAGCCGGATTTCCAATGCCTGCCGGTGGTCATCCGGCTTGTCGACATCAATGCGGCTAGGGTGTTGCCAAGGGCACAGCCGGGCTTCAGGCCCAGGTCTATTGGAGCCCCTGCCGCAGCGCTCCACCCAGCCCTATGGTGCGCGTTAGCGCCCGCACGGCCCAGCACGGGCCGAAGTGCAGAAAAAAAACGCTTCCCAAGCCGTTGTACGATCCTGTTCCGCACGACGACCAAGGTCAAGACGCGGGCAAGGCATTTTACACGACATGCACGCAAACGGTTTGCCCCGGACCTAATAGCCCTCCGCAATTTCAGACATGTTCCTTTTGTTCGATGGGTACGCGTCAATCGAATAGAGCGCTCCACCATGCCCACGGCAACATCGGCGGTCGCCTGCATCGGTGACTGAACGCAGAAAGCAGATCCGCTTCAAGCAAGGGATGGTCGGCTGTGGTCACCAAGATCGGAAAGGGTAATGCCGCTGGTTCCGGCCAATGTCTGCAATACTGCTGGAGATACCCGCGCTGCTTGGCGGCAAAACCGCCCCACAGCACCTGTTCGACAGCGTCCAAGCAGAGCGCGGTGTTCTGGGCGATCCCATGATTTTGGCGCACGGCAGGGGTGGCGTGCAGCGCCTTCAGCACGTGGCTCAGCATCGGCAGACCATCAAAGTCGATTAGCGCTTTGGCTGAAACACCAAAAGGGGCCGCAAGGCGCGTCGCCCCTTGGGTCGGCTACCCGCCAGAACGAGCGCGGAACCAGCCTGTGTGGCCTGCGCTAAAGGGGATGTCATGATTTGGCCCCATTGTTGTTCAAAGGGAACGTCCCTCTTCTAAAAGCATCGAGTTAGGATGTTGGTGTATCAACAGGAAATGGCCCAGCAGGCAGGCAAGGCGCTATTCTTCATCGCGGCACATATATCTACAGCAATTATAGCCGATTCGCCGTTTGATCGCCTTTTAACCGCGATACATCGGCCCCTTGTGCGACGGCGGGCAAGCCGACTGCGCCTGGTTCTGGGTCTCGTTCGCCGTCGCATCGCTGGCGCCATTGTCCGCATCTTTACCAGTGGCTGGACAGCGCTCGGCACATCGGGACGCGCAAAGGTCCGCGCTGAAGCTGCCGAACTCAACACAACCGGACCTTATTCGCTGGTGCGCAATCCGCTTTATGTCGGCCAG
Source organism: Procambarus virginalis (assembly GCA_020271785.1). Lineage (NCBI taxonomy): Eukaryota > Metazoa > Arthropoda > Malacostraca > Decapoda > Cambaridae > Procambarus > Procambarus virginalis. The sequence continues at coordinate 9,254 of WNGS01152476.1, forward strand.
CATCCTGAATTTATACGGAACTTGCCATGTTGTCGGAAGGCTGGTAGCTTTCGGTGCTCTGGTATTTCTGCTCGCCATTTTGGGTTACGATGCGGATTTCGGTCTATGAAGGAAGAAATTTTGCGGCGACAAGTTCGGCGAAGCGCATGCCCGCTTTGGCGCTGCCAACGTGCCTGCCCTGCTCCCACGCTTTGACGGGTTGGGTCTCGCCCAAATATCCTTTCGGTTGGAAACGTATGATTTTTTTTTTGCGCGAACAGAATAAGCTGTTCCTGCTTGCACCGGTGTGTTCTCCACTTGGTTTACCTCACCGGTTTTTGATGTCGCGGCACTGAACGGCAATTGGGTTATGCCTATGCCGCGCTGGTCGTCCTTCGCTTCATCAGTCGGCGGATTGAAAATGATCGGGTTCTTTAAAGAGCTGAGCTAGGGCGTTCGACTTGCCCCGCTGATTGCGGGTTATCGGATGCGACGGGTCGGGCAAGTCCACTTTGGCCGAGGCGCTGGTCCGCTGTACTATAGCGCCCGTCGCCCCGTCGCCTATGTCCTATCATCGGGCTCCAAATCGGGTGCGACTGGGCGAGGCCATCAAACAGTGGCCACTTATCGGTGGCTGGCTAGGAGAAAAGCTGTCGAAACGGCGTCACAGGCGCGCGATACGAAGCAGAAAAATCCCTGTGTAGCGGGACGGCAATCGTCCTCTATCTGCTTTCCACCGTACGCTTGCGCCGCGTTCCGGTCAGACGCTCGCGCATCGGCCGCGCGGGCCCGGCTTTGTCCATTCCGACCGCTA
>WNGS01152496.1:0-13198 GCA_020271785.1 Procambarus virginalis
CACTTGACTCCCCTGCCATTCCGAATGTTTGCCCTCCCCCTGCCACCTACTATTTTTTGCCTCCCCCCCTGCCACCTACCGTGATGCCTCCTGCCTCCCCTCCCACCACCTTGCCTTCCTCTGGCCACCATAGTGCTGACACGGATCTGCCTCCTCGCCCCCGCGCGGTCTAGGCGTCTCCCCTTGCCAGACCTCATGTGTTGCCTTGTTCGACGCTCCCCTGCCAAGCACCTACCGCATGTCCTGCCGGCTCCCCCTGCACCCGCCACCTGTGCCTCTACCCCCTCCTCCACCGCCTCCCCCGCCACCGCCTCCCCTGCCCCCACCTGCCCTCCTGCACCACCACAAAATGAAGTGTGCCAGCACACTCACCAAGACTAGCACGTACGTTCACACAACCTTTTCTTGTTTTATGCCTACTCAAAATTTATCTTAATAAAATTTGCTGTTTGTTGGAAGTTTTTTATAGGTAATATTAATTTTATACAGTACGGTACTGTATCAAATACATAATGGATTTACGTACAGTACGGTAGCTGTTAGAGGGGAGGGATCCATAGGAAAAAAAAAAAAGCTCCAAACCCCACCCCAACCCCCCGCCCTCCCACCCCCCATCCGTGCTCCCCCTCGCACCCTTCTGTCGGCCGTGGAATGCGTGGGCTGCCTGGGGGGTTGCTTGCGAGCTGGCCACCCCAAAGGGCGTTGTTCATGGAGCGACGCGGCCAAGAGCCACACCGAATGGCCGCAATGGGCAAGTGTATTAAAAATGGTGTGTGTGTGGTGGTGTGTGTATGGTCTGGTGTGAAAAGAAATATTTTCAAGCTATGGGTGATACATTTGTGCGTTACTGTCGGTGTGAAAATAGCCTTACTGTAATAATCACAATTCCCGGGTGTTTCGGAAGTCACACCTCGCATAGTACACCATGAGTAGTCAGTGGCGCCAATAATGTGATACATTGGTTTTCTAATAAAAGCTATTGTGGCAGGGGAGAGAGGTGCAGGGGAGGGCGATAGGGATTATCATGGAAATTGACAGGTCGTGGGGGTGGCAACTGACGACGAGAGGAGAGTGGGGCAGTGTGTTGTCATCGTGGTGGTCAGGTGGTTTGGCTTGCTGGGGAGGGATGGATGGGGCGCCGTGGCGGTTGGGGAGGGGGAGCAGAGAAGCGGCACTTTCGCGGTAAGTCGGGGTTGCCATCTACCTAAATGTGGGGTGGTCTTCTCGTGGAACTCTACTGAACTGTGTGGGAAAACAACAAACGAGAACCACGTGTGTTGCCCATCCTAAGAACAACTCTCTTTCACGTGTGGGACCATGGACTGCCCTGACAGAAACCATTTTTAATCACCACCATGTTCACATTTCAGCTGTTTGTTGAATAGCTTGGCTGTGCTGACATAACCTTGCCTCACCATGGTAATACGTAACTTACACCACATGCCCCCTAAAAACACAACGTCCTAGTATAGCGAACTGGCACTACAACCAAGTGCCTCCTGACAACCGGAACTCTCTGAATCGGGGACCTCGATGCCCAGCCTGGGTCGGGCCCCCCCCTACAACGCATTTTAATTACCATTTGTATCTGGGTGTGCGTGTTCGGTCGCCAGAACAATGGGTAAGAAATATAACCTATAACACTGTTTAACATTCTTCGCAAATCATAGTTCTGTAGTGGGGACTGGGCGCGTAGTCTCCCGCTCTCGTCGGGGTGGGTGGGGCTCTCGTTGACCCGCTTAGGACCCCGACGAACATTCCTCGCTTAATCGCACATTTGTATGTTCCCAGAACATTTGGTATCGATTTCAATTTGTTCGGTGTCTCGGCTTCCGGGAATTTCGATTAGAGCGGGGGTTCGCTAGTCTGAGGAAGCACTGTATTATATATATATATAATAGATAGATTATATATAAAGATATATATATATAGATAATATATATATATATATATATATATATATGTGGTACGGACATAGTAGCCATAACGCACTGCTCAGCCTACTAGGCAAGGCCACGATGATGCCTAATAAGCCAAGTTTTCAGGAATTAATTGGGGGATTTTGTTCGTTGTTTTCCCGCTACCTAGCCTACCTACCCGACTAACCGAACTGTTTTTGGCTAACCTAACCCGACCTATAAAGATAGGTTAGGTTAGAAAGTTCTTAGGTAGGGTTGGTTAGGACCGGTCATATAACTACGTTAATTTTAACGTCCAATAAAAAAAAAGTGACCCTCATGACCTAACGAAAGTTGGGTAGGTTATGTTTCATGCTATCATTTCATAAGAATAGAAATTAAGAGGAAAATAATTAATTGCATGAAAACTGGGAGCTTATTTAGGCAGCATAGGAGCCTTGCATAGTAGGCTGAGACAGTGAGTCAGTCTGGCTCACTCAGGTACGACAATATAATATATATATATTACATTGATGATATTTGATAGCCTTACGCACCTGAGTATATATATATAGTATATTATATATATATACTAGATATGATTATAGGTATATATATAGAGGAGTGGGCTGTCCTCAGGGTTGGTGTATGAAAGTGCAGGCAAAACAACCTTTATGTGCTCTATTATGTGCTGGATTGTGGAGGTTATTTCGCACTTGGAAAGAGTTCACTGAGTGAGGCCCTAGACTTGCTCCTTGCTCCTGATTACCTACTTACGTGGTCGTCCAAGAGAGTGAGGCTGGGGAGCCGGGTAGAGTACCATCGTCCAAGAATCTAATGTTGAGCTCACTGGACACGTTATCGGTGACTTCCTTGATGACCAGGCACAAAAGAAAAGGAGTCAAGAGGGGGTCACCTCCTGTTGGGACACCTGCTTGGTGATTCAGACAATTCATGGTTCCCCCGTCAAATAGCAGAGTGGGTAGGATGTCTGACTGTAGCATGTAGTTGACAAAACGAGTAGAGGGAAGGAAAAAGGCGATGACCTGCACTGAGTACTGCATCCTTCTAACCAGATTGAAAGCATTTTTGCAGTCCAGCTTTATCAGGGCTTTTTCCTCCGTAATGTTGGCAATGTAGGCTCTAGCTGATAGAAGCCCTGCCTCACACCCTTGTGGAATATCAAACCATACAACCCAAGCTGTTTTGGCTTCAGCATGTTCGCCGCTGCCCCTGACTAACTGTTCAGTAGCAGGCTTATATCGCCGAGAACGCCGGAGTGATATGCCCACCGTAGCTCGGCTCGTCGATAGCTGTGATATATATCTATATATAGTATAGATAGAAATAGATAGCTCTATATGTATATACATATATGATATATATACTATATACATATATGTATAATATATATATATTATATCTAGATTATAATATATATATATTACTATTATATATATTCTATACTAGCTATATACTGTGCGTATATCACGAAAATTCAAACACGTGACACATATATATATGTATATATAATATCATATATATGGATATAGATATATATAAGGTGATATATAGATATATATATATTATAGTATTTGCTGTTTCACAGCAAAGCCACTAACTAAGCTGGTCATGGGGTGGAGTGCAGATCAGCTAAAGGCAGGTGGCCACACACTGTCTACTCAGTGCTGCACCGTGTAGCTCGGTGCACAGAACACCTGGGGAAACTAGGGTAAGAGAAGTTATAATTGCAAACTCGTCGTATGTGACATATGTGCATTGCAGATTCTGGAATCATGGATGATCAAGCTCGATAATTTTAACATGCCTACAGCTCATCACAGCATAGCAAAATTGGGACAAATGAGGAACTGGATGACAAACGCGAGGGTCTCATAATGGTCATTAGAGAGATTATGTTAAGAGCTGACAAAGATAAATTCCGATTGTTGGTACTGGGGACTTCAACTTCCAGGCAATAGACTGGGAAGCCTACGAGGCAAGAACAGACGTGCTGGGCAGTGTGTGGACAGGACAGATTTGAAAACCTCATTTTAGAAACATTCATATATCAACCTGTGAAGCAGGCCACAAGAATGAGGAAAGGGGATGTTCTGTCAGATTTGGATCTATGATTCACCAGGAAAGAAGAGGAGGTATATTGACATCAGTACCTTCCTCCCTTGGAAATGAGTGATCATGTCCCTGTTGGACATTCACCCCTTGACCCCACATAAATTTTCCCGCGGGAATATAGGGGGTATGGTAGCGAAAATATTCGAATTGTGTAAAATAACTGTAAAATGTTAAACAAATCTCCAACTTATTGCTTCAGGTCATGAAACTTTCATCAAAATATTTTCAGAAATTGATTTTAGACGATTTTTTGAAAAAAGAACGTTTTATTGATAAGAGAACAGCTAATACTGGAGTTGAAGGATTATGCAGTAATAAAGAGATGCAAGCACCTGTCCTATGCTCAAAGAAGAACAATAGTAATAAGAAGTGTCCACAAAGTGCATATGTAGTTGGTGCCTTTATATCATTGCTGAGTAATAACATAATAACACAATAATAATGAATAACTATGTTAATATGATCTATTTTGTTATACAGGGGTACCTCGGTTTAAGAGTTTAATCCATTCCTGGCGATGGCTCGTAATCCGAAAACTCGTAAACCGAAGCTAATTTCCCCTTAAGAAATAATGGAAATGAATTACAGTAATCCATTCGTGACTACCCAAAAACCTCACTTCAACTAAATTTTATACCTAATTCATCTAAATCTACACTACAAATGTATGTTCAGGTTATTACTTACCTTGCTGATGACTGCTTTTGGTGTATGGAAGATGGTCAGGAGGAGGAGGAGGAGAGGTGTTACTGTTTGGAATCTTGTCTTACTAAGAATCTGTCTAAAGACACTTGTTTTTCCTACATTTTAACACTTGTCTGTAGTAAGACATCATAGTGTCATTTAAAAGGTCAATGCACAGCCTGCTACAGCTTTATCTGGGTGAGATTTTTCAACAAAACTTTGCAGTTCTTCCCATAGTTCACACATTTTCTTAATGAAGAAGGGACATCCTCTACTGCCTCTACTCACCTATTTTCTCAGATTAAACCTTACCACTGGCTTTCTTGGGACCCATGGCGAGATATATAACAACTATTATGCTCAAATGGCCAAAAATCCAACAAAAAACTGTAAATCCTAGTGAAGAATTCAGGCGGGATAGTCACTGGGCGCGAGGCACTGGTAAACTGAGGAGCGATCGCCGTGCCATCACACGCTAGTTGGCCTGTATGCATATCAACACACTCGTATTCAGAGGAAAATTTACACCGGTATACGAGTGTTTCCGATGTAAATTTTCTGAGCAAATCCTGCTCGTAATCCGAAAAACTCGTAAACAGGGACACTCGTATTCCAAAGTACCACTGTCTATCATATAAATACATTGTCCAATGCTAATATATGTTACTTTCATCAATGTCCCAAAAATATTTATGGGGGGAATTCTTTTTTTAAGATTTTATTTTTTTTTCTCCTTTGTTTATTATCTGATTTTGTTATAACCTTTACATCCAGGAGAATGCATACGTTTCCAAACCTGTGTGAAGATAGAATGAATTGGTCAACAAATAAATCAGTCACAACTCGCAAAACTTGGGACTTTTAATTTTTTGGGGCTGATTTTTATATGATTTCAAACTATATTTTCTTTGTCTTTTTAGGTTGTTTTGATGACTAGGGACCATATTACGGCTTTTTCACTTATATAAACTATACCCTAAATATATCCCCTAAATCATCATAATTATTATAATTATCCCTACATTTTATGTTTTTTGGGGGTTATTTTTTCTTGACTTCATTTCAACACATATTAACCTAAAACTCACATATTCAAGTACGAGTGCCAAACAATGTTGATTAAAACATACAATTAAATAACGTATTAAACTACCTTTATTCATTGTTGATAACTTCAACTTCAATTATCTCTGAAACCAGAGTTTCAACTTTGAGTGGCTTCTAAAATTCCAGTTATTAACCGATTACCACTATTTTGACATATTGTGTGCTCAGCTGTCTGTTCTACAATCCCATCAGAATGGATTTTTCATAAGCTTTATACATTTGGAGTTATAATATTTTTTGGTCTAAATTTGCCCCATATTTCAAATGCCCTATTGATGATTATTTTTACAGTAAACTATACTGAAAACCTATATTCTAATTTGATGAAAATGAAGAACATATGCTATTCTGAGAGAATAATAACATTAAATGAACAATTAACCCTCAAACCGCTAGGGGCCCAAATGGAATTAACACCCACAGGCGCAACAAAAAAAAAAAAATCCATAAAATTCTTTCGTCTTATAGAAGTGTTAATTTTTGTTCCCTGATCACGGAAAAAATAACAAAAAAATCGTAGGTGGCATATTTTAGCCGCAATAGGGTAGGGAAGTCTGGCAAAAAGGGGCGTTGGCAGAGCCTTTGACCGGACGAGGTCTACTCCGCCCGAGCTGTCAGGTGGCAGTTGCCACAAATATATTATTACCTAATTATTTCAATGTCTCTGATTGATTTTTTCTTAGTTTTTTGCAGTAATATTATTCCATACAGTGAATTGTGGTATATTTATATAATAAAATGTGTGAACCATCGCTGTACTACTCAAAATTATGGTGTGCATATTAGTGTGGAGGCCTGGTCGAGGACCGGGCCGCGGGGACACTAAAAAGCCCCGAAATCATCTCAAGATATAACTCAAGATAACTCAAGATTCAATTATTATGTTCATAAAACAATAAACAAATAGTTTTGCTGTTGTTACACTATATACACAGGTTACATATAAGTATCTGCATGTTTTGTTCACCATAACGAACTACTAAGTTGAACTTGTGAGTCAAAAAGCAAACAAAGGAGTGACCGCCACACACCAGCCAGCCACTCCCTCCCTCAACAAGACCTCACTCGCCCTCATTCTCCTCCCACAATACCGTTTTTGCATTTATTCACTATACACAGACGTTATATATACGTATTTACATGTTTTGTTCACCATAATTGTACATCTAAGCTTGTATTAAGCACAAAGTAAGCTTGTATTAAGCACATTAAGTAAAGGCACAAAGACGTAGCTATTCACACAGTCAGCTGGTGACGGCCGCCCTCAAGGCCAGACGCACTAATATTTCTCCTCCAACAATATTGGTTGTGGTGTTATTACGCTATATACCACACACATTATATATAAGTATCTACCTGTTTTATTCACCATACCTGTACAAATAAGCTGGTATGGTGACCAAAGACCATAGTGGCCACCAGTAAACAACATGACAAGTCGTGCAGACGACGCATCTCCCTCACCAAAATGGCGGCTCCCAACCTACTCCTCTTGCTGTTATTTCACACTATACACATGCTATATAAATATCTACATTTGTGTTCACCATAGCGAACCACTAAGCTGGTATGGTGAGTGCAGTCAATAAAAGGCGGCCACACACAGTCAGAAGACAACGCCACAAACCCTCATTCCCACAGCCTTACTCCTCCCTCCATGGAGCACAGCGCTAAATATCACCAAAATCCTGCTATTATCAAAATCCTGGTCAGTTTTATCACAGTCAGGGGTCTTCTATAATACTGTCATCGCTAAATAATAGCAGTATCATGTATATTATGGCATTTGTAGGCGATGCTGTGGTCAAAAGCTGAACAGCGGTGCTGTGAGCTCGTGCTGCGTGCGCCAGCCTTGGTGGCTTGCTCAATACTGACGCTCTAACACCCAAGAATTTTGGCCTGGATTCTTTGTCAAGGTGGCATCTGGCAACTATTGTCGTGGCAGTACTATAGCTGCCCCTATCCCAGGTGGGGCATTTAAATTATAGCGCTAGACACGAAAGCATACATAAATGGTGTGCGCAGTTTCGGTTTTGTCACTGGAGCATTTGCCTAGTTGATTATGGAAAAAAATTGGAGTGTTTGTGCAAGTTTTAAAAACTTATGTTAGATTATTTTTTGTCAAATCATATACAGTGGTACCTCGGAATGCGAGTGTCCCTGTATGCGAGTTTTTCGGAAGACGAGCAGGATTTCCTCGAAAATTATGTCTCGGAATGTGAGGGTTACCTCGGGACGCGAGTTTGTTGATACGCGTACAGGCCGACCTAGCTCGTGGTCGATCGGCGATCGTCGCCCCTCCGCCACTCCGCCCCTCAGTTTACCATTGTCTCGCGCCCAGTGACTATCCCACATCAATCTTCACCTGGATTTTCAGTGTTTTGTTGGATTTTTGGTCATTTGACTATACAGTTTGTATTATATATCTCACCATGGGTCTCAAGAAAGCCATTGATAAGGTTCAACCTAAGAAAATAGCTGTGAGTAGAGGCAGTAGAGGATGTCCCTCCTTGATTAAGAAAATGTGTGAAGTATGGGAAGAACTGCAAAGTTTTGTTGAAAAAACTCACCCAGATAAAGCTGTAGCAGGCCGTTGCATTGACCTTTTAAATGATAATGTGATGTCTTACTACAGACAAGTGTTAAAATGTAGGGAAAAACAAGTGTCTTTAGAGAAATTCTTAGTAAGACAAGCAAGTCCTAGTGGTATGCAGGCAAAATGTGCCAGTGTGTGCATACCAGTGAAGTCCTCACTGCCTGATGTGATAATGGAAAGGGACTCCCCTTCCAAACAGTAACTCCTCTCCTCCTCCCCCCTCCTCACCATCTCCATACGCCTACAGCATTCAAGAGCAAGGTAAGTAATAACTTGAACATAGTTTTGTAGGTTTATTTAGATGAATTAGGTATAAAAATTTAGTTTGATATGGGGTTTTTGGGGTAGTCAGGAACGGATTAATTCATTTCCCATTATTTCTTATGGGGAAATTAGCTTCAGAATACGAGTTTTTCGGAATAAGAGCTGTCTCCAGGAACGAATTAAACTCTTAAACTGAGGTACCACTGTATTTATGTATTGCACGGTCTAAGGGTTAAATACGCTTTGTGATAAATCTAGTAGCGAATGGGGACATTGAAACAGTTGATAAGCTCAATTTCAAGAGAGGACACTATGGGAACTTAAAAAAAAATGTTCATGGGGTATATTTGGACAGACTTGTTGCTAGGCAAGGAAGTAAATGAGATGTATGCCAAATTTTGCAAAATATATGATGAAGGCACACAAACATTCATATCAAAACAGAAATGCAGACCTAGGAAGCAGGGTTGGTTCAACAGAAATTGCGAGAGGGCTAAAGATCAAAAAGACACGAGCATGGAATCATTATAGGAAGAAGCCAAACCCCCAACATACCAATGATACAAAGATGCGAGAAACAACTACACGACAATAAGGAGAGAGGCAGAAAGGAATTTTGAGAACGGTATAGCGGACAAATGTAAATAAGATCCAGGCCATTTCATTTAATAAAAAGCAAGCTGCAGGTAAAGGATAATATTCAGAGGTTCAAAATGGGAGACAGATTCATGGAAAATGAAAAGGAAATGTGTGAAACATTAAACAAAAAGTTCCAAAGTGTGTTTGTATAAATGAAATCTTTAGGGAGCCAGACATAATAAGAATTCCAGAGACAACATAGAGCACATAGAGGTGTCAAGGTGAATTGAAAAAAATGCTCATGGAGCTTAGTAAGAACAAAGCACAAGCGACTTGAGAATGGTCCAGGACGGACCGAAACGTCGTCGTCCCTTCAACTTCTAGTGTGTGGTCTGGTCAACATACTTCAGCCACGTTATTGTGACTCATCGCCTGCATAAGAACAAAGCAGTTGGCCCAGATGGAGTTTCACCATGGTTCCTGAGAGAATGTGCTTAGCATTTCACTTCTGCTGATTTTCCAGGCATCCCTATTTATAGGAGTCGTAGCAGATGTGTAGAAAATGGCCAACATAGTTCCAATCTACAAAAGTGGCAGCAGGGTAGAACCCCCTCCCCCCTCCCCCTCAATTCAAATTCAAAAAATGTTTATTCAGGTAAAGTACATACATACAGGTTGTGATACAAATATTGATGAATTTATAGATAGAGCTAGTACATACAATGCCGAAAGTCATTATTACGCACAGCGTTTCAGGCAGGAAAACACTAAAGACTAAAACTTAATACTAATTGAGATTAACCACTTAACTGCGCCAACCAAGTTTTCTCGGTCGGCGGGAAACTGCGCCGACCGAGAAAACTCTTTTTGATTTTTCGTAACCAATTCTAAATGTGTACGAGGTTGGTTGTGTACGAAATGGACTCTTAGGACCTCCAGTGAGAGGCAGCCATCTTGGAAAAAAATCCCAGAATGCCCTGGGGCTGCTGGCTGGGTTAGTACTGTACTGAATGAGCAACCATGGGTGGCACACGCGCCTCTGGCTCCCAAACACCTGTCCGACGCGGTGTTGAAGATAATGCTCTGTCGGTAAAATTCAAACCATATTGTTTGAAGAACATAAGGGTCATAATGTTGGGGAAGCCAGGCGCAATAAGGACCTAACACAAAGGTCGGATGCAAGTGATACAGCACCTATGAGGACGATACAGGGAGCGTATCCAGTTGTAGCTCTGAGCGTCACCCTTGCAATCCTATGCTATTTATTTAGAAGATACTTAGATGAATCGTTTTCTGCGTTCAGTGATGTTGCATCTGATACAAATGGCACAGATGAACAGTGTTAGCGGCTTCCATTTTGGTGTTTTCCATAGATATTTTCAAGGATGCTTGAATCTCTTCCCAACTGACAGACACTCTTGAGGCTAGCTGAATCTCTTCCTGACTGACGGACACTCTTGAGTCTAGCTGAATCTATTCCTGACTGATGGACACTCTTGAGGTATGCTGAATCTCGTCCTGTGTGGGACCATACAAAGCGATCTTTTCAAGACTATCTTACAAATTATCTTTTCCTATAATCTTTCAATACTACCTTATGCTTTACTAGCTTGGTTGCATACAACCTACAAGTACCAAAGCCAAGGGTGTACGTGAGTGCATTATTGCAAGCACACAGAATGAAGAAACAAGCAACGAAAATTTATCTGTACCTGGTGCAATGAGAGTGAAGTTGCGCTGTGTACCATGGGCTACTTCGTTGATTATTACTCACTTTCGAAGTACTGAGTGTGTAATACAGTGTACTGTGTAAATAGTGTGTGAAACTGTACATATTGTAATTTATTGAATTTTTAACAGGTAATATTGCGACAATAAACATTTATTGTGGACACATTACTGACACATGTATCACAGTTCCATGGAACATTATGAACGTTCTACTGTATGCATATTGTAAAGGACACAAATATGCATCATATACGATAAAAAAAAAATAAAACCGCATTAGAAATACATAAAACAAATAATTGAAAATATATTTGTGGCAACACCCGGGCTTGAATGGCCCGCGCGACTGTGTCTGGGCGAGTCACGCACGGGCGACCAGGCCCTGATGACGTCACAGCGCATCTTGTCCATGTCCCTACAGCCAAAGTAAGTGGAATTTGGTATTTATTTTTACATAGACATGTTCAGGGAAGGGAATTTATCATTTTACGAAGAAAAGAATTTTTTGGGAACACTTCATTTCATGCGCACCGAGGGAATTTCTCAATAAACTCCGCGCAGCACGGTGGTTAAAGTATAAAATGAGTTGAGAAAATATAAAAATAAAAAATGGGGGAACATGGCAGAATAACAGCAAAAAATACAATTTGGTCGACAAACAGCATTGTTTAAATAAATAGCAGACATGGGTGACATTATAGGGGTAAGGTAGGTTACAGGAGTTAATTAGGTCGATTAGTTTTGCTTAGTTTTTATCTTAAACTGGTTGAGAGAGGTACAGTCTTTAACATGATTGGGAAGGTCATTCCACATTCTGGTCTTTGATTTCTAGAGCATTTCTCTACTTGATTAAGTCGTACTCTTGGAATATCTGTGGGAACCGACCTGTGAGATTTATATTTAATTTATATGAATTTATATAGAATTTATATTTACGTTATTTACATATTTCGTTAGCAATTGGTATGATGTTAAGTGGACTGTATTTCTGCAATAATCTCACAAATCGATCCTTACACATTAGGGGTGGTTTATATTATTTATATATATGCAGTCAATCAAACTACAGTATTAAACTACATATATTGGTATACATTGAGGAGGTTCCTTATCATATTGTACAGCAGACTTAGTCCACCAGGTATAACTAGGATGTAGACACCAAACTATCCTCGTTTGAGGCTAGCTTCCATCAGTTACATCAGTAACTGATGTATCAAGTCTTGCTACCATCTTCGTTTCCTGTCAAAGGGCACTAGCTGTAAAGCCAGAATCCTAATATATGACAGCATATCAGAGAAAACACTGTATATTAAATCATAAGGACCAAGGGTTAATTACCTTTATTATGAGGCGGGTTCGCATTCTAACCGGTTCGCCCAATATCTACCTAACATTAATGGCCAAAATGATTAGATAAACGGGTTTCGGAAAGACACTTCCCTTGTGATTGTTAACAGCGTGTTGATGATGGCAGAACACTCCTCTGAACTCCATCACACTTCATCCAAGAAAAATTATAGGAGCTGAATTTGCTCCCATGCGCCTCTGGTCTTACCAATGTAACGTACGTTTATGTTACGTTGTTGATTGATTAGATACACAGTGTTTAGTGAGTTTCATATTTATTTAGTAGTCCTGGATACAGCAGTGTATCCACCAACAATGGCTGACCCCTTTCCTCACTGACGTTACTGGCTTACTGTCCAGATGTCAGTAACTGATAGAAGGGTCACATTTACTCTATTTTGATACTGATAATTAAGGTAATTCATAAGAGATGTTTTTATGATGGTAAAAGTCCAAAGGCTAATGTATTTAAGAATAATCCCAACACAATAGTTGGTGAATTTATAATAGTACGTGGCATGATATCCTGTTTTCTATTGATGGAAAATTCCACTACACACTACATTTTCTATGGGTTGACTTGTGTATAAAAGCAGCAGAATATTATCTGCAAATTGCATGTAATATTATAAATGGGTTGGGTTTTCCGACAATATCAAAAAGGTATTTGTTTCGGTGTGGTGCTCAGGGGTTCTGTTACAACCTTCAATGAAGCTTTTAAAGTCAGGATTGACATTACAGTTCAGCATTTTATATATATATAATACACATGAGAGGATGTGCAGTGACTTAATATCTAACATATTCAGAGATTTGAGTAGGGGTAACGAGTGATGTCTGGGGCTAGAGTTAG
>WNGS01152497.1:0-17707 GCA_020271785.1 Procambarus virginalis
TGTAATTACCTAAGTGTAATTACCTAAGTGTAGTTACAGGATGAGAGCTACGCTCGTGGTGTCCCGTCTTCCCAGCACTCTTTGTCATATAACGCTTTGAAACTACTGACGGTCTTGGCCTCCACCACCTTCTCCCCCAACTTGTTCCAACCGTCTACCACTCTGTTTGCGAAAGTGAATTTTCTTATATTTCTTCGGCATCTGTGTTTAGCCAGTTTATATCTATGACCTCTTGTTCTTGAAGTTCCAGGTCTCAGGAAATCTTTCCTGTCGATTTTATCAATTCCTGTTACTATTTTGTATGTAGTGATCATATCACCTCTTTTTCTTCTGTCTTCTAGTTTTGGCATATTTAATGCTTCTAACCTTTCCTCGTAGCTCTTACCCTTCAGTTCTGGGAGCCACTTAGTAGCATGTCTTTGCACCTTTTCCAGTTTGTTGATGTGCTTCTTAAGATATGGGCACCAAACAACAGCTGCATATTCTAGCTTTGGCCTAACAAAAGTCATGAACAATTTCTTTAGTATATCCCCATCCATGTATTTAAAAGCAATTCTGAAGTTAGAAAGCATAGCATAGGCTCCTTGCACAATATTCTTTATGTGGTCTTCAGGTGATAGTTTTCTATCTAGAACCACCCCTAGATCTCTTTCTTTATCAGAGTTCTTTAAAGATTTCTCACATAATATATAGGTTGTGTGGGGTCTATGTTCTCCTATTCCACATTCCATAACATGACATTTATTAACATTAAATTCCATTTGCCAAGTGGTGCTCCATATACTTATTTTATCCAGGTCTTCTTGAAGGGCATGACAATCATCTAAATTTCTTATCCTTCCTATTATCTTAGCATCATCAGCAAACATGTTCATATAATTCTGTATACCAACTGGTAGATCATTTATGTAGACAATAAACATCACTGGTGCAAGAACTGAACCCTGTGGTACTCCACTTGTGACATTTCTCCAGTCCGATACATTGCCTCTGATCACAGCCCTCATTTTTCTATCAGTCAGAAAGTTTTTCATCCATGTTAGAAGCGTACCTGTCACTCCTCCAATATTTTCCAGTTTCCAGAACAACCTCTTATGTGGAACTCTGTCGAAAGCCTTTTTTAGGTCCAGATAGATGCAGTCAGCCCAACCATCTCTTTCCTGTAATATCTCTGTTGCTCGATCATAAAAACTGAGTAAATTCGATACACAGGATCTACCAGATCGAAAACCATACTGTCTGTCTGATATTATATCATTTCTCTCCAGGTGTGCTACCCATTTAGTTTTAATTATTTTTTCCAATATTTTGACTATTACACTTGTCAATGATACCGGTCTATAATTAAGGGGGTCTTCCCTGCTTCCACTCTTGTAAATTGGAACTATGTTAGCCTTTTTCCACACATCAGCTACAACTCCTGTAAACAGGGATGCCTGAAAGATCAGTTGAAGAGGGATGCTGAGCTCAGGTGCACATTCTCTCAGAACCCATGGTGAAACTCCATCTGGACCAACTGCTTTGTTCTTATTTAGCTCTTTGAGCATTTTTTCCACTTCGTCTCTAGACACCTCTATGTGCTCTATGTTGTTCTCTGGAATTCTTATTGTATCTGGTTCCCTGAAGATTTCATTTTGTACAAACACACTTTGGAACTTTTCGTTTAATGTTTCACACATTTCCTTTTCATTTTCCGTGAATCTATTTCCCATTTTCAACCTCTGAATATTATCCTTTACCTGCAATTTGTTGTTTATGAATTTATAGAATAGACCTGGTTCTGTTTTACATTTGTCTGCAATCCCTTTTTCAAAATTTCTTTCTGCCTCTCTCCTCACTGCCGTGTAGTTGTTTCTCGCATCTTTGTATCGCTGGTATGATTGGGGGTTTGGCCTCTTCCTGTATTGATTCCATTTTTGTGTCTTTTGGTCTCTGGCCCTCTCGCACTTTCTGTCGAACCAATCCTGTTTCCTAGTTCTGCTTCTCTGTTTTGGTATAAATTTTTTTGTGCCTTTATCATATATTTCACAAAACTTGACATACATCTCATTCACTTCCTTGCCTAGCAACAAGTCTGTCCAATTATACTCCCTAAAAAATTTTCTAAGGTTGCCATAATGTCCTCTCCTAAAGTCAGGTTTTTCAATTGCATCGACCATCATATTTTCTTCCAGATTATAACGCATTGCATACTTTATCCCAAAAAGACATGGTCACTTTTACCCAAGGGAGGAAGGTACTGAATGTCAAATATTTCTTCCTCCTTCCTGGTAAATATCAAATCTAGCATGGAGGGAACGTCACCTTCCCTCATCCTCGTAGCTTGTTTAACATGTTGATACAAGAATGTTTCCAGGATGAGGTCTACAAATTTACAGGTCCAGAAATCTTCTGTTTTAGCTTCATATGCTTCCCAGTCTATGGATTTCAAGTTGAAGTCGCCGACTATCAACAGTCGTGAACTATCGTTATCCGCTCTCGCTATGATCTCTCTCATTATCGTTATAAGACCTTCTCGTTTACTATCTAGCTCCTCCTTTGACCATGTGCTGCTTAGCGGTGGACTATATGCATTTATGATCACTAGTTTATCATCCTCATGGCAGATCTCTAGTGCTATTATGTCAACTTCTTGTGGATTGGTAGTCATTATTTCGTTCACCTTTAGGTGTTCTTTCACCAGCACAGCAACGCCACCGCCTTTCCTAATTTTTCTGTCCCGTCTCCAAATTGAGTAGCCCCTTGGGAATATGACCTCATTTAAAATAACATCTTCAAGTTTTGTCTCCGTGAGTGCAACAATGTCTGGTGTCTGCAGCTGTATTATATCACTTAACTCCAGTATCTTTGACCTTACTCCATCTATGTTGGTGTATGCAATCTTCAGGAACTTGTTCCCCATCTTCTTATTTTTCACTCCCCCTTTCTCTAATGATTTTGTTGGTTTGCTTTTATGTACCACTTTACTGGTCTGCCTACCCCTATCACTTTGTAGAAAAAAGAATTGATTTCTTCTTCATTCCTGCTCTCATTTAAACGTTTTGCCTCGGCGAGGTTCAGTTTCAGCTTCTCTCTATCTTCTTTTGAAAGATCTCGTCTTAACGACCACCCTTTCCCATCCTCAACGCTTTGTAATTTTCTGGCATTCCTTAGTACTTCTTCCATCTGTTTGGCACCGTTTAGGGTGATCCTCAAAGGTCGATCTTTCCCTTTTACATATCTGCCTATTCTCCTGTAGTCGCACACATTCTCTTTGGTTGTAAGACCTTCCACGAGGCCAACAATTTTATCTACTACTTTTGCTTCTTCTACAGCTCTTTCTGACCTAGATGTTATCTCCTTTTCTTTGCATCCAAAAATGATCAGGGACTTACTCCGATCAACTGTGTTTTGCACCAACTTTGGGTTAGATGCCAATTCTTTTCTCACTTCTAGCCTAATGTTTGTTTTATCTTGGTTGCTGCAGTGTTTGACTTCTTTTACTGCTTCTTCTATTTTTTCCTTGTCCTTGGCCACTTGCGCATAAGTGAGTTGCATATCTTTCTTGCACTGTTCTATTCCCTGTGCAACTTCCTCCATCTGTGCTGACAAAAGCTGTTTCTCCTGTTGAATTTCCTTGCCTAACCTATTGTAGTCATTTGTGTTTAAATTTACTTTAACTTCTTCCAAAGCTATTTTTAAGAGACTATTTTCTTCTTCCATGGCTTTGCAATTTGTTTCCAATTTAATCTTATCCTTGCACAAGTCTTTCACTACACCCTCAAGACATACAACTTTGCTATTTAAATGGTCATTACTTTCTTTCAATTTACTAATTAATTCTATATGAGAGGTCACTATAGTATCTAATTTTGCCAACTTGTTGTATAGACTGGCTATCTCAATGCTTTCTTCACTGAAACCATCAAAATCAAGCTCTGTTGTGTATTTCCTCTTGCCACCGGCGGCCATCTTGAATGCTGTTCTCTGCACTGTAAACACTAGGGCAACTTTTTCTCATCCAATTTTTTCACTTCCCTTGGCACATTCCTGTTATCTCACCTATTTTTCAAAAGCACTATACCTTTATGTTGTCTGGGACACCACTCACTATCATCATCCTGTACTACAACACTTAGGATTGTTGAAATAAGCTGGAGCTCCTCTTGTCTGCCTCCTGGGATAGAACTTGGGATGGAACTGTGTGTGTGTGTGTGTGTGTAATTACCTAAGTGTAATTACCTAAGTGTAGTTACAGGATGAGAGCTACGCTCGTGGTGTCCCGTCTTCCCAGCACTCTTTGTCATATAACGCTTTGAAACTACTGACGGTCTTGGCCTCCACCACCTTCTCCCCCAACTTGTTCCAACCGTCTACCACTCTGTTTGCGAAAGTGAATTTTCTTATATTTCTTCGGCATCTGTGTTTAGCCAGTTTATATCTATGACCTCTTGTTCTTGAAGTTCCAGGTCTCAGGAAATCTTTCCTGTCGATTTTATCAATTCCTGTTACTATTTTGTATGTAGTGATCATATCACCTCTTTTTCTTCTGTCTTCTAGTTTTGGCATATTTAATGCTTCTAACCTTTCCTCGTAGCTCTTACCCTTCAGTTCTGTGGTGTGTGTGTGTGTGTGTGTGCACATGTGTATACACACGTGTGTGTCACATATCTTGTGTGTTTGTGTATATGTATGTGTATATACATAATGTGTATATGTGTGTGTACTTTTTCTTTCGGAAGGGGTTCTGTTCCCTTCTCTGTTGATGGGGCGCTAGGGGAGCAGCTTGCTCTGTTGCCTCTCACATGGTCCTGCTGTTGGTTGGTGCTTTGGGTTGTCTTCCGGCCTCTGGTGGCGTCGGTGGACAGCTTCTGCCCCTTTGGGGGTTCAGAGCTGGCGGGGTGGGCTTTTTCCCCTGCGCTTCGTCATGTCATCTTAGTGGGTGCGTTGGATGTGGTCGATCCGCCCCATCCTTCTGGGGTTCCTGTCTGCTCTTTGCAGTCAATGAGCTTTTCCCATCTGCAGTTCTTCTGGACTTCTTCAGTCTGCGCTCTGGATCCTATGCCCTCCTCGGAGGACTGTTGTCTCCTGTCCGGCTTCTGTTGAGGCCGGGTGCCTGGATGGTGGCCCTGGACCTCCAGGTCACTTCTTGGCACGTTCCTCTCCAGTTTTCTGGGACTGGCACAGTTAGTGGTGGGGCTTCAGGTTTGCTGCTTTTGTTGCCTTCCCTATTTTGTAATGGGCACTTGGTATAATGTTTGCATCTTTACTGGATCTTAGTGCCCTGTCTGAGTCTGAGATTCGGTGTCTGGCCTACCTCGACAACTGGCTGGTGTGGGCTCCCAGTCAGTCCGCTTGTCTGCTCGCCAGGGGTGTGGTTCCTTCCATATTGCCGGGTTTGGTTTCCTGGTGATATGGAGGCTTTTCCATATGTTTCTGTTCCGTGTTCGGACCTGGGCCTTGTTTAGGGCTATTGGGCCACTCATTGCCTTTCCCTCCAGAAGTGTTACTGCAGCTGTGATCCCGCCTTCGGCTGTACATAAGGGGGTCCCGGGTTGCTCAGCGGTTGCTTGAGTGGTTGTGCAGGAGTCTGATCTTTGGCATGCTGGTCTGCCTGCGGAGTCGGGTTTGGCTTCAGCATCTGTTTGGTTCCTTCGGAGACTCCCCTTCTACCTCTTGCATTCGTTGGGTTCGTTCCTCCGGGGATCTTGTGTTGGTGCTGCGTTACCAGCTTCTTCTTTGGGGTTTTCGGGGTTCCGTGCCTTGGCACCTCCCCGAGCCTTCGCTCGATGTGTTCACGGATGAGTCATCTCTCGGCTGGGGCTTTGTGACCAGTACTCACCAGGTCGGCTGAGGTTGGTGGAGTCTGTCCGTCCGTCGGGCTCACAGTACGGTTTGGGAGTTCGTGGCTGTCTGGTTTGCGCTTCGGAGGGTTTGGGTCACTTGGTGCTCTACCATTCAGCTCTGTTCGGACTGCTCTCTGGCAGTTCTTGCCGGAACCACAGGGGTTTGGCTAACCGTGAGGTTCATGTCCGGGGTGTGTCCTGCGTCCTGGCGGACAGCTGTCTCGGTTCATTCCTCTTCGCTTGTTGGCCAGTTATCGCTGACTCGTTTTGTTGGCTCTGTCGGACGTATGGACTCCTGGCCATGGACGTCTTCGAGTCAGCGTGGTCTAGGCATCTCCCATTTTATGTGAGGCCCTTTCCCACCTGCGAGGCTTTCACGGTGGATGCCTTTCGGCAGGACTGGTCGAGGTGGGGGTACCTGTTCCTCTTCTTCCGGTCCAGTTGTTACTTCGGGTTGTGGCTCGGTTGCAGCCCATTCCCATGAGAGCAGTCCTTATGGTTTCTTGGTGGCCGGCCCAGCTTCTTTTCATACGCTGCTTGATAGGTGTCCGAACCCGGGGCGTTTTCCCGCGGCTCTGCCTCTTTCGGTAGGTCGGATCAGTCCTGTACGTGACTGGTTCGGCCTTCTCCTCAGCTCTTCGCGACTGGTATTTTGACGCGGGTATTACCATCACTGTGGTGTTCAGGTGGCCTTGTTGACAGTGTCCCACCTGCGAGCTTCGTCTTGGCGACAGTATGATGTTCCTAGTGTTTCTATGCACTTTTTCTTGCTCTTTGTACATTGTCTTCTCTTTCGCATCGTGGTTGTCTTGTCCTTTCTTGGGTTTTTCTGGACTACAGTTATTTGATGTTTTCTTACTGTTGCCTTGTTTTATGCGACACTGGCGGAGCCGCTCCGGCTTGCGTTCGGGGTGGACGTCACAACTGCCTTTTTCGTACGCTTTCTCGTGTTTTGTTTCACCTCCGGCCTGCTTATGCGTCGCCTGCGCCGTCCTGGTCCTTGATGAGGGTGCCTTCTTCTCCTCAGTTTGTGGTAGCCCCTTCGGTTCAGGTTTCTGCTCCTTGGTAGTGGCGGTAGATTTGTACGTGTGCAGCCTTTCTCCGTCCTGGCGACGGTCGAGATGGCTGGTTTCCAGAGGGGTTCTTGGCTTATTGATGCTTGATTGGTTTGGCCAGAGGTGCGTCCTGTGTTGTCCAGTTGCGCTTTTTGCCGTTACCTGCGTACCGTGTCTGGGGATGCGCTTTGGTCTGATCCGGTTCCCCTCGTTCCCTGTTTCAAGGCTCGGGTCTCCCAGGTTGTCCGCAGAGTTTTTCGGTCTTCCAGCCTGCGATCTGTCTTTGCGCCCGTGCTGTTCGGACGTTTGCAGCTTTTGCTGCTGTGTTGGTGACGTCTAGGACTCATTTTGGGTGCAGGGAATTGAGGGGTTGTACAGGTTCTTGGCCGCCCATTCTTTATGCGCGTCTGCTCCTGTGCATTCTTGTTGCCTTGGGTCACAGGTTGCATCCTGTTGTCTCGGCTTCGTATTGCAGAGTTTGTGGCAGCCGCCTCCCGGGTTAGCCCTTTCTTTTCCTTCTCCTTGGGTATGAAGCTCCAGGGAGCCATAGGGGCTCCCCACAAAAAACCTGCGTTGAATGTAATGAATCGCCATTTTTTGGGTGAGCCCCGGTGGCTCCCTGGCAACCCTTCCTCCCACCGGTCGGTGTTTTTTTCGTGTTGGTTGAAGCTTAGCTTCCGAACTGAAGCTTCGCACCCGGCGCGGTAGGTCCGAGGCTCCCCCTCCCCCCCTCTCGGGGCAGGGAGGGCTGCGCGGACGATCGGCACGGCAGTAAAGTGTGATGTTTGCTTGGGATTGTAGGGAGTTTCTATCTCTCTGTTCGGTTTTTTGTTTTAGTTTTTTACCATGTGGGGTTTGTTTTGTCATGCCTACCTTTCTGGGTGCCTGACCCCAGTCGATGGCAGATAAGGAAAACCCCAACCACAAGAGGGTTTTCCAGTGCCATTGCTCCCTGAAACCTCTCTGAAGGGGCCAGGTTCTGGCGCTGGTCCCTAGTAAGTCTGAACTCCTTAGCTAATGTCCCGGTCTAATATAACATACATTAGCCCAATAAGCTCCAGGGAGCCTCCGGGGCTCACCCAGAAAATGGCGTTTCATTACATTCAACGCTGGTTTTTTGTGAGGCTGGGGGTTTAGAGGATGACTTGGCCCCTGGGCCTGACGTGGAGGTTCCCTGGGTTGGGGAGGAGCTGACTTGGGGGTCTTGAGGCCCTTTGGACCCCGCCTTGGTTTTCCGATCCTCCGAGCAGGGCTTGCTATTACAAGGAATGGGGTTTTCTTCCCCCCCCCTCTGCGTACGACTTGGATTTGGGTTCGGCTGTTCTCCGAGTTCCGTTCCGTGTCCCTGCGGGTCCTTCGGTTTCATCCTTCCGGAGGTTTTCGGCTTTTCGCATCTCTCCGGCCAAGGTGGAACCAGTTGTCTGTGCATGGGAGGGACGTGGGGTTTGCGCACTCCGTGAATAAAATTCAATATATTCGGTCATATTAGTATTCCAGTGATAGAACAAGAATCACAGTTATCACAAAGTGTAAAACCACATTTTGGAAAGAGAAAATACAGTAAAGCCATTAGATCTTTGTGTTTAATAGAGAATAACCACCTCTCACCAGCCCACGTGGGAGTGTAGTGCCACACGAGGCCATACACGAGGCCAAAGTCTACATATACTTATCTCGGTATACATAAACTATAGTGAACAGTGATACGGTGAATAGTGAACAGTAACAAAACAGGCATAAAGGCTTGAAAGTGTGGGAAAATTGCCACGTGGAAAATTTGGAACGCATAATTCAGTGAATAGTGAGGCAACACACACACACCAGACTTTGTGTATAGGAGCCATGAGGCTTGATCTGTGTACACACTTGATCTGTGTACATCACTGACCAGAAGCATTATGGTCAGAATGCCTTTAGTAAAGATGTGCACAGAATGCAACAAGGAAGTAGATTACCAGCAGAGCTTCCATTGCCAACTATGTTCAGCAGCCATACACAGTAAATGTGCCAACATGTTAAATAATGCCAGGAGAATTGGTCCCAGAGACCACTCGGTGTGCTGGTTCTGCAAAAAGGATAATATTACTGTCTTGAAGATGATCACAATTCTTGATAAAACCCCAACAGAGCACAGAGAATCACTTCTAACTGCCTGCATGGAAATCTCCAATGTTTTCAAACAAATTGTCAAGGACACCCAGGCAGAACCTGAATTGGAGCTACATCACAGCGCGTCGGGGCCGGATGCGATGTTGGCAGCGGGACCGGATGCGACGTTGGCGGTGGCGCTGGATGCGACGTTGGCGGCAGGGCAGGATATGACGTTGGCTGCGGGGCCGGATGCGATGTTGGCGAAGGGGCCGGATGCGACGTACGCGGCTAAGCCGGATACGATGTTGGCGGCGGGGCTGGATGTGACGTTGGCGGCGGGGCCAGATGCGACATTGGCGTTGGGGCTGGATGCAACGTTGGCGTCGGGGCCGGATGCTATGCTGGTGCTGGACGCGACATTGGGGTCGGGCGTGGTATCGACGCCTGAACCGGGCGCGATATTGGCGCCAGGGTTTTTGAGACAAATAAAACAAGGACCCAAAATCTGCCGATATTATAAATGGGGTATCTATAAGCATGGGATATCAGGGAGAACAAATGGACTATATAAATATGATCATCCCAGAAAATGCAGGACTCTTCTTAACCCTTAAATGGCGCATGGCTATATATACCATTTGACACCCACAGGCGCATACAAAAAAAAAATATATATTTTTTTTCTTCCTAACCTGTTAATTTGTGTTCACTGATCATGGGAAAAATAATAAAAAAATCGTAAGTGGCATATATTGCTTGCTATAGGGCGGGAAGTCTTGCAAAAAACAGGTGCTGACTCAGCGTGCGTCCCAGGCGGACTGTTGCTCGCCAGCTGTCAGGCCGGAGTTGCCACAAAGAGATAATTACCTAATTATTTCAATGTCTCTGATTGATTTTTGTAGCCTTTTTGCTGTAATATTATTCAATAGTGTATAGTGTGATATATTTATATAATAAAATGAGTGAATCATTGCTGTACTCAAAAATATGGTGTGCATATTGTTGATTCAATTATGTTTATCAAACAGTGAACAAATACTTTGTCGGTTATTACACTATATACACAGGCTATATATAAGTCTCTGCAGGTTTTGTTCACCATAACGAACCACTAAGTTGCTATTATGAGTCAAAAAGTAACGAGGAGTGACCGCCACACACCAGCCAGCCACTCACTCTCTCCTTCAACACCTCACTCGCATACATTCTCCTCCCACCGTACTGTTTTTGCTTTTATTCACTATATACAGACATTATATATAAGTATCTACATTCGTGTTCACCATAACGAACCACTAAGTTGGTATGCTGAGTGGCAGTGGCAGCCCACCACTGGCTGCCACTCCCTCCCTCCCTCACCTCACCTGACTTGCCACCATTCTCCTCCCACCATACTGTTTTTGCTTTTATATACAGACGTTATATATAAGTATTTACATGTTTTGTTCACCAATCACCATAACTGTACATCTAAGCTTATATGGTGAGTAAAGTCACAAAGACGTAGCTACTCACGCAGTCAGCTGGTGGCTGCCGCCCTCAAGGCCAGACGCACTAATATTTCTCCTCCAACAATACTTTTTGGTGTTATTACGCTATATACACACATTATATATAAATATCTACCTGTTTTATTCACCATACTTGTACAAGTAAACTGGTATGGTGCCCAAAGACCATCGTCGTCACCAGTAAACAACATGATAAGTCGTGCAGACGACGCCACCTCCCTCACCAAAATGGCGGCTCCCAACCTACTCCTCTTGCTGTTTATACCCTCTATACACACATTATATATAAGTATCTACATTTGTGTTCACCATAGCGAACCACTAAGCTGGTATGGTGAGTGCAGTCAATAAAAGGTGGCCACACACAGTCAGGAGACGACACCACCACCCTCCCTCCCACCGTATTACTCCTCCCTCCATGGAGCACAGCGCTAAATATCACCACAATTCTGCTATTATCAGAACCCTGGTCAGTTTTATCACAGTCAGGGGTCTTCTATAATAATATCATCGCTACATAATAGCATGAACAAGTATATTATGGTATTTCTGGGGGGAGCCCCGTCGGCTCCCCGGAGCTATCCCAGGCTGATATGCTAATGTCAGACTTTGGCATCAGTCATGTGTATGGAGTTCTTAGGCCTACCGGGGACCACGGCCAGAACCGGGCCCCCTCAGAGAGGCACGGGGAGCAATGGCCTATAGAAGCCCCCGTGTGATTGGAAGCATTCTATGTCTGCCATCGACCGGGACAGGCACCCAGAAAGGTAAGCGCCCCAAAACAAACCCCTATTCTGGTTAAAATTGCTACCAAAAGCCAAACTAGTGGATAGAACTCCCCAACAGAAAAACAAGCAAACTAGTATGACGTCACACGTCACCGCGCCGCTGTCTGCGCAGCTCCCCCCTCCCCGGGAGGGGGAAGGGGGAGCCCCAGACCTCCCACGCCGGCTATCCACCCATCAGTTCTTCGGCTGATGCTATAGGCACCGGTTATGTGCTCCGGCTCCAGTGGTTGTTTCAGCACTGTACCTAGAGTGTGGTGTCTGTTTTTCTAGGTGGTGCGTGAGCCGGGAGTGATTCTCCAGTACTCGGGCTGCATGCGCCTAGGGTTCCCATCCCTAGGTGCCCTGTAAGTACTGCCCTTGGGACTTGGGGCCACCTTCCACAAGTTCCTTGGGGTCTGCCCCTGCTAGGCCGTTTACTGCTTGGTTTTCGGCCGCTCTTTGTGTGCTCGGGTGTTCTGTCTCCCTTGTTCGCCTTAGAGTAAGGGGCAGTTTTGCACTGGTGGGGCGCAGGGTACTGTGCAGCTTGTCTTTCCCAATCATAGCGGCCGGCTCTGTTCCGCTTGGGTACGCTGTCCTCTTGCGGGGTTTTCTTTTTCTTTTTGTTTATCTACCTGGTGGGGGGGTCTGCCTTCGTTCTTGCCCCTGGTGTCCCTTGTGTTCTGAGTTTTCTGGTGGTACCCCCTGCTTGGTCCCCGTGAGTGTACACGTCCCGGGGGTTCAGCTCTTAGAAAGTTGTTTGGTAGTTTTGGGTGCCGGTTAGCAGTACCCTGCCTGGGATTACCTGAGCGCGAGTCCTCTTATAGTAAACGCTCGGGACCCTGGGAAACCCCTGGGGGCGCGAGGGTCCGATGGATGTGACCCCAGAGCCCCCCCCTCGCTTCCAGCGAGTTTGAGGGTTGCTCACCCCTTGTCTCTGGGTGACTCTCTGTTTTGCCTCCGTCTGCTGCCTGTGGGGTCGGTGACACCTTCGACCCAGAGTCCTGCGAGTTTGTTGCTCGTTGTGGCTCGCTTACCCAGTTGTGCACAGCTGGTGCGGGCAGCAGGGGCGTTGCACTTGAGCCTTGGTGGTGGCAACGCTCTCGTGGTAACTCCCCGGGAGCCCCGGGGCTGCCCCGTTTTGGTTCTTGTTTTTCCCCTGGATTCCCCTTCCTGCCTGCATCCGGTTCCTTACCGTCTGTAGGTTCAGGGCGGGGTTTGTTGGTGTTGAGACTCGGGCAGTCTCGGGGAAATCCCCTTCCGGGGTAGTGACGGGGGCATTTGAGCCTGTTCCTCCAGCCGTGTTGTAAGAGTCTGCCAGTGGGCTCCCTTCCTTCGTGTTTTCACGGCTGCCCCGGTTTTCTGGTACGGCCGGGGCTTTGGGGGGACGGCTCGGCCCCGGGCCTGTCGTGTGGGTTCCCGGGGCTGGGGAGGGGCTGACTTGGGAGGCCTTAATGGCCCCGTTGGACCCCGTGGGGGTTTTTCTCCCCCTCTAGGCGGGGCTTGTGGTTACGCGGAGTAGGGTTTTCCTCCCCACTCGCCGTACGTGCTGTTGGGTGTCAGCCCCTCCCCGGGCTCGGTTCCTTGGCCTTTGAGTCGGTTGGTTCCGTCCTGTGGGTGGATGTTTCCCCCCACCCCCTTTTGGGACGGTGTTTTCGTCATGTTTCCCCGTTTTGGGGGTTCTACGTGACTCCTGGTCTCGGGTGCACCTGCGCCTTTGTGTGCCTTCGGGACTGGTTTTGGCTTCCGTGTTCTCGAGGGTTCGGGAAGGTGTTTCGCTACTTCCCGCGTTATTGGAACGTCTGTCGGCTCCTCGTCCTTGTCGCCGAGTTGGGCTACTTGTAGCCTGTTGGGCTTTGTAGCCTTGTTGGGCTGCTTGTGGACCGGCTGCGTGCTTTATTTTGGGCTCTGTCTTCGCTTCTTTGGCCGGTTTTATTGTTCCTGCTCACTCTTTTGGCTTCTTTTTAGTGCAGTAGTCCTGGTTGCCGCCTTCCCGCAGAGACTGTTGCGCGTTTTCGGCCAGCGTGTCATGCGCGTGCGCCGCGGAGTTTGTTTTGGTTTGGGCGGTGTGTAGTGCTGGTGTTAGACGCCTTCCTGCTCCAGTGCTTCGCCTCTCGCTCTTCTCCCTTGGCGCGGTGTGTGCCCCTTCGCTCCGGGGGTGTCCTGGGTTCCAGTTGTGGGGAGGCCGCAGAGGTTTTCTGTCATGGGTGTGGGCCGCCTTCTTCGCCTCTCCCCTGCTCTCCTGCAGGTCCGGCTCTGGCGTCTTCACCTGTCAGTGCTCCCAGGTTCTTCTGGGCTCGGTTGAGTCGTGTCACTTCGTGCTACCGTTAGCCAGGTGAGTTTCTGCGGTCTGGCGTCTTTTGCAGGGTGCTGGATGCGGTGTTATATACCTGTCTTTATTTGGGTATCTTTTTGTACGACTGAGACCGTTCGCACACCAGTGTCTGTCCCCCTTTTCACCCCTTCCTGTCCCACTCTTGTGCATGTCCAACCCATGCTAGGGTCATTCAGGGGTTCCACCTTTGTTAGTGTTATGAGGTGTGGGGGTTGTGGTGTTGGTTTCTGTACTCGCCTGGTAGGGCTCCTGGCTGTGCTTGCAAGGTTTTGCACTCTGGTTTTTGGGTCCCGCTTATCTGGTAGAACTTGCGGGATAGTACCAGTGGAGTGCAGTGGTGCTATGGGCACCATCGGGGAACACTGTATATCCTTCAGAGGTCTGCAGTTGTTCAAAGACCTACGTGCGAGCATACGCCTTCTTGCTGGAAAATTACCTTGGGGTTTTCCTTGAGGTGCTTCCGGGGCTTAGCGTCCCTGCGGCCCGGTCGTCGACCAGGCCTCCTGGACTGCTCATCCTGGCTGTTGGACGTGGCTGCTCGCTGCCTAACGTACGAGTCACAGCCTGGTTGATCGGGTATCCTTTGGAGGTGCTTCTCCAGTTCTCTCTTGAACCACCCCGTCCTCGCAACATTTAATAAGTCGTTCTTGCCTTATTAGTTACGTGCATGGGTGACATGCTAAACATCATCGTTTTCCTTTTCGGAACTTCATGGAAAACACCGACCTTCCTTACCCTACTTAGTATGTTGAAATGAGCGTCTTATGGTTTCGTAATTACAATTGTTACTTACCCTATTATAGGTGTAACAACGCTGAACACTGTGGGGGATTGCCAGTTATGCCCCTTATGGTCCATCCGTGGACTTCCGGGGCTCGCTAGCTTGCTTTCGAATTAGTTATGGCCATCCTGGTTGTGGGAGTCTGTGGGCCTGCAGGCCGCTCCATGTGGCTGCCTGGTGGGCCTCCCTCTGGCCGGTCTAGCCTGGCCTCGGGCCAGGCTTGGGGTGTACGTGAGCTCCCAGTTCCTTATCCTGCCGATTTTGAGCGGGGTTTCTCCGCCTTGGTCGCCTGGTATGCGGGTTCCTGGGCCTGCTGGGTTCTGTCGTGTCTCCGTGGGCCCTGTCTGGGGTCTGTCTGCTCCATTCTCTGCCTTTGCAGAAGCGAGTTGCTCTTTACCTGTGGCATGTTGCGGTGGTGCCTGTTGCTACTACTGCGCGTGTGCTTTAGTACCGTGTTTTGCGGTGGCGTGTCCTTATTCCTGGGGTTTTTATGCTTCTGCTCTTTCGTACTGTCTCACCCCTGTCGTTTTTCCTGGCATCTCCTTTTGTCTGTTTTGCCTGCACTTGCTGCTATGTTGGGGGGCGTGGTCGGTTTCCACCACTTCCTTGCTTGTGCGTTCCCTTGTTTTCCTCCTCTGCCGCAGGGGTGTTCTATGTGTGTTCCTTGGCTTCTTGGGCTTTTTTCGGCCTGGGTCCTGTGGTGTGCTTCTTTGTCTCTGTCTGTTGCAGTTGCTCGTACCTCTTGGTTCGGGTACGGTTCTGGCGGCAACCCGTCCGCCTTCTTTGGTTTCCTTGCTTGCCCTGCCAATTGGGTTTTTCGGGGTCTGGCGATGTCCCGCGTCGGACCCGTCATTTCTGAACTCCTGGCAGGTTTGCTTGCTTGGAGTTCTTCTGTTCGGCAGTTAGTTTCGTTCATTTATTATGCACCCCATACCCATCTTGTGGGCGGTAGTGGAAAGGGTTAGAGGCACATAATGGGCTCAGGGACTGAACCCCACACTTCATTTAGCTCAGCAAGTTACAATCTTGATGAGCTAGTTACAAATTCAATATAAGTAGTCACATCAACAATGGGTTCGAGATCGACCTCGAGTACAGGTTCTAAATTAAGCAACTGACATGTGAAGTGCTGGTGTCAAAATTTATATGTTTGTCCTGCACACCGCCCCCCATCCAGTGGGCAGCGGTGGATAGGTTACAATCACTCAGTTGCTACCTACTGTTAGCAAACTGGGGATGTTTGGCTACAATTTCTGGTGGCAGATCCTTTTGAATGAAATCTTTGCACATCGCTGGAACATTGGTTATAGAATTCTCTAACTTCACGTATCTTTTCGCACTCCATCACATAGTGACGGAGGGTGTGCGAATAATTTTGTTGACCCAGTTTACATTTGGTCAGGTCTCCATCGACAGATGATGAGACTTCCCGGAGATACTTTGGGATGCTGGTCGGCAGACGTTCCATCTTGTGCCACCTGCGTTCGGTGGTCGCGCCCGAGATCTTCTTGCGGCTCCGCCTTTTCCTGGGCTTGGAGGGGCCTTGTCGGGGCTGTTTCCGTCTGCCTCGTGGTCTCGCCTCCAGCTGGTGGTCGGTGTCCCACCTGCGTGTTTCTCTTGGCGGCAGTATGGGGTGTTTTGGCGGTCCTTCCTTTTCCTGTCCCTTCTTAGGTGGTTCCTCTTGTTAGCGTCGGCTTGGTTTTTGGTGGGGGTTGGGGGCCGTCGTCGTGCCACATACTGTCGCCTCTCTTTTGTGCGGCGCTGGCGGGGCCGCTTTGGCTTGCTTTCGGTCTTGGTGTTGCTTCTACACCGTTAGTACGCTGTCTTGTGCGTCGTTTCCCCTCCGGCCTGTTCGTGCGCCGCTTGCACCATCCTGGTCTCCGCTGTGTGCCATGGCGTCTGTGTCCGGAGCGCGTTTTGCGTTGATCCGGTTCTGTTCTTCCCGGTTCGCCTGTGATGGTGTCCTGGGTTGTCAGCCGTGTTCTTGCGGCTCGGCTGCCTGTGTTCTTAACTCCTGCCCGTGATGTTCGTGGCTTTGCTGCTCTCGCTGCCGTCTGGATGACGTGTTCGAGCAGTCTTTCGGGCATGGATCTTTGGTGTTCGTTCAGGGGCCTTGCTGCTCGTTGTTCTTGTGTTGTTCCCAGTACTTTCCGGGGCTGTGGCGCCTTGGGTTGGCGTTGCTGCCGGTTGTATCGCTTCCAGGGGGAGGGGTGCGTGGTGTCCGCCTCCCGGTTCCGTCCCTTTTGATCTTCCTCTGTGGGTAGTTAGCTCCGGGGAGCCGACGGGGCTCCCCCCAGAAAACCAGCGTTGAATGTAATGAAACGCCATTTTCTGGGTGAGTCCCGGAGGCTCCCCGGCAACCCTCCCTCCCTCCGGTCGGCGTTTTTTTTTTCGCGTGTCTTGACATCCAGCCTCAGAACTGATGGGTGGATAGCCGGCGTGGGAGGTCTGGGGCTCCCCCTTCCCCCTCCCGGGGAGGGGGGAGCTGCGCAGACAGCGGCGCGGTGACGTGTGACGTCATACTAGTTTGCTTGTTTTTCTGTTGGGGAGTTCTATCCACTAGTTTGGCTTTTGGTAGCAATTTTAACCAGAATAGGGGTTTGTTTTGGGGCGCTTACCTTTCTGGGTGCCTGTCCCGGTCGATGGCAGACATAGAATGCTTCCAATCACACGGGGGCTTCTATAGGCCATTGCTCCCCGTGCCTCTCTGAGGGGGCCCGGTTCTGGCCGTGGTCCCCGGTAGGCCTAAGAACTCCATACACATGACTGATGCCAAAGTCTGACATTAGCATATCAGCCTGGGATAGCTCCGGGGAGCCTCCGGGACTCACCCAGAAAATGGCGTTTCATTACATTCAACGCTGGTTTTTTTTATTTTTAACATCATTCACAAAAATGACAAGAAACAAATGTCAGGGTGGTGCGTTCAGGCTTGGTAGCTTAAGCTGCTACATTTCTAACAAAAAAAAAAAAAAACAAAAAAAAAAAAAATTGAAAAAAGAAAAGAAAAAGTGTCATAAAGGTTCATTCAGTGATTGTCAGGTAGGCTGCTCCATTTTTAAAACCACCAAGCTGCTAAGGCTATTTGCCTTTTGTCACCCACGGTGCAATAACAAAAAAAATCTCTTATACCTGTTCATTTGTGTTCCCTATCACTGGAAAAAAATTAAAAATCGTAAGTGCATATTTTGCCACATAGACGGGGAAGTCTGGAAAAAAAAAAGAGGACTGACTCGCAAGCGTCTGAGCGTTCTTCTCTTTCCCCACGTCAGGGCAGGAGTTACCACAAAGATATTATTCCTAAATATTTCATGTCTCTGATTGATTTTTTCTTTGTTTTTTTTT
>WNGS01152499.1:0-10694 GCA_020271785.1 Procambarus virginalis
TACTCACCTAATTGTGCTTGCGGGGTTGAGCTTTGGCTCTTTGGTCCCGCCTCTCAACTGTCAATCAACTGGTGTACAGATTCCTGAGCCTACTGGGCTCTATCATATCTACATTTGAAACTGTATGGAGTCAGCCTCCACCACATCACTTCCTAGTGCATTCCATTTATTAACTACTCTGACACTGAAAAAATTCTTCTAACGTCTCTGTGGCTCATCTGGGTACTAAGTTTCCACCTGTGTCCCCTTGTTCGTGTCCCACCCGTGCTGAAGAGTTTGTCTTTGTCCACCCTGTCAATTCCCCTGAGAATTTTGTAGGTGGTTATCATGTCTCCCCTTACTCTTCTGTTTTCCAGGGATGTGAGGTTCAGCTCCTTTAGCCTTTCCTCGTAGCTCAATCCTCTCAGTTCCGGGACGAGCCGGTGGCATACCGCTGAATCTTCTCTAACTTTGTCTTGTGTTTAACTAGGTATGGACTCCAGGCTGGAGCTGCATACTCCAGGATTGGTCTTACATAAGTGGTATACAGGTTCTGAAAGATTCCTTACACAAGTTTCTAAAGGCAGTTCTTATGTTGGCCAGTCTAGCATATGCCGCTGATGATATTCTTTTGATGTGGGCCTCTGGGGACAGGTTCGGTGTGATATCAACCCCCAGATCTTTCTCTCTATTTGACTCTTGCAGGATTTCCCCTCCCAGATGATACCTTGTGTTCAGCCTCCTGCTCCCTTCGCCTAATTTCATCACCTTACACTTTCCTGAGTTGAACTTTAGCAGCCATTTTCTAGACCATTCCTCCAGTTTATCCAGGTCATCCTGTAGTCTCTGTCTATCTTCATCCGTCTTGATTCTTCTCATAATTTTTGCATCATCAGCAAACATTGAGAGGAATGAGTCTATACCCTCCGGAAGATCGTTCACATATATTAGAAACAGGATGGGTCCAAGTACTGAGCCCTGTGGGACTCCGCTGGTGACATCTCGCCACTCTGATGTCTCCCCCCTCACCGTTACTCGCTGTTCCTGTTGCTTAAGTACTCCCTTATCAACTGGAGCACCTTCCCTTTTACTCCTGCCTGTTGCTCCAACTTTTTTAACAGCCTTTTATGGGGTACTGTGTCAAAGGCTTTCTGGCAATCCAGGAAAATGCAGTCGGCCCACTCTTCCCTTTCCTGCCTGGTCATAGAATTCTAGTAAACCTGTGAGGCACGATTTACCATCTCTGAACCCATGTTGGTGGTGCGTTACAAGTTATTTCCCTACAGATGCTCTACATGCCTTTTCCTCATGATCTTCTCCATCACCTTGCATGGTATACAAGCTAAGAAACTGGCCTGAAGTGCAGTGCCTCTTGCCTGTCACCCTTCTTGTATATTGGGACTACGTAAGCTGTCTTCCAAATTTCTGGTAGGTCTCCATTTTTCCAGTGACCTGTTATACACCATAGAGAGTGGCACACTTAGTGCTTCTGCACCTCCTTTAGTATCCATGATGAGATTCTGTCAGGCCCAACAGCCTTTGTCACATCCAGCTCAACAGACACCTTTTGACCTCATCACTGGTGAGGTCAAATTCCTCCAAGGTTGCTTGGTTTGCCTCCTCCTCATTTAGTGCAGGGGCTTCTCCTTGTTCAATTGTGAAGACCTCCTGAAATCTCTTGTTGAGCTCTTCACACACCTCCTTGTCATTCTCTGTGTATCTGTTCTCCTCTTTTTCAATTTCATCACTTGTTCCTTCACTGCTGTTTTCCTCCTGTTGTGGCTGTGGAGCAGCTTTGGTTGGGTCTTGGCTTTACTCGCGATGTCATTTTCAAACTGTAACTCTCTGCTTCCCTCCTCACTCTGAGATACTCATTTCTGGACCTCTGGTATCTCTCCCTGTTCTCCGGTGTTTTGTTATTTCTGTAGTTTCTCCATGTTCTTTTATTCAGTTTCTTCGCTAACTTGCATTCCTGGTTGAACCATGGGTTTTTTCTGTTGTTTTTCGTTTCTCTCCTTTTGTACCGGGATAAACCTGTGTGCAGCTTCCTGGCATTTTCGGGTAACAAAATCCATCATGTCCTGCAAAGTCTTGTCTCTAATTTCTGTTTCCCATGGTATTCCCCTCAGGAAGTGCCTCATCTCGTCATTTTTCCTCTTCGGTATTTTAGTCTTTTTCCCTCCTCTCCCATCCTTGGATAGGTTATCCCTACCTCCACCAAGTATTCAAAGGTCAGTACACTGTGGTCACTCATTCCTATGGGGGCTTCAACTTTGACTTCCCTTATTTCTGGCTCATTCAGTGTGAATATCAAGTCGCTTCTAGCTGGTTCATCATTGCCTCTCACTCTTGTGGGTTCCTTGACATGCTGGCTCAGACAGTTCCTTCTTACCACTTCCAAGAGTTTAGCTCTCCACGTATCTGCACCACCATGTGGGTCCCCATTCTCCCAGTCTATCTTTCCATGATTGAAACCGCCCATGATTAAGAGTCTTGAGCCATTCCCGCAGGCAACTGAAGCTGCTCTCTCTATTATATTATTGGTTGCCATGTTGTTCTATCAACTCCTGTCTGGGTCTTCTGTCATTTAGGGGAGGGTTGTAAATAACTGCCCCTATTATATTAGGTCCACCCATTGTTAAAGTTCCTGTTATGTAATCTCTGAACCTATCACACCAGGGAGAGGTCACCCGTCACAGGCAGACTCGAGAGGTCACAGGCAGCCTGGAGAGGTCACACGTCACAGGCAGCCTGGAGAGGTCACCCGTCACAGGCTGCCAGGAGAGGTCACCCGTCACAGGCAGACTCGAGAGGTCACAGGCAGCCTGGAGAGGTCACACGTCACAGGCAGCCTGGAGAGGTCACCCGTCACAGGCTGCCAGGAGAGGTCACCCGTCACAGGCAGACTCGAGAGGTCACACGTCACAGGCAGACTCGACAGGTCACACGTCAAAGGCAGCCATGAGAGGTCACAGGTAGCCTGAAGAGGTCACACGTCACAAGCAGCCTGGAGAGGTCACCCGTCACAGGCAGCCAGGAGAGGTCACCCGTCACAGGCAGCCAGGAGAGGTCACCCGTCACAGGCAGCCTGGAGAGGTCACAGGCAGCCTGGAGAGGTCACACGTCACAGGCAGCCTGGAGAGGTCACACGTCACAGGCAGCCTGGAGAGGTCACACGTCACAGGCAGCCTGGAGAGGTCACACGTCACAGGCAGCCTGGAGAGGTCAAACGTCACAGGCAGCCTGGAGAGGTCACACGTCTCAGGCAGCCTGGAGAGGTCACACGTCTCAGGCAGCCTGAAGAGGTCACAAGTCACAGGCAGCCTGGAGAGGTCACACGTCTCAGGCAGCATGGAGAGGTCACAGGTAGCCTGAAGAGGTCACACGTCACAGGCAGTCTGAAGAGGTCACACGTCACAGGCAGACTCGAGAGGTCACACGTCAAAGCCAGCCAGGAGAGGCCACAGGTAGCCTGAAGAGGTCACACGTCACAGGCAGCCTGGAGAGGTCACACGTCACAGGCAGCCTGGAGATGTCACACGTCACAGGCAGCCTGGAGAGGTCACACGTCACAGGCAGCCTGGAGAGGTCACACTTCACAGGCAGCCTGGAGAGGTCCCACGTCACAGGCAGTCTGGAGAGGTCACACGTCACAGGCAGCCTGGAGAGGTCACACGTCACAGGCAGCCTGGAGAGGTCACACGTCACAGGCAGCCGGGAGAGGTCACACGTCACAGGCAGCCTGGAGAGGTCACACGTCACAGGCAGCCTGGAGAGGTCAAACGTCACAGGCAGCCTGGAGAGATCACACGTCTCAGGCAGCCTGGAGAGGTCACACGTCACAGGCAGCCTGGAGAGGTCACACGTCACAGGCAGCCTTGAGAGGTCACACGTCACAGGCAGCCTGGAGAGGTCAAACGTCACAGGCAGCCTGGAGAGATCACACGTCTCAGGCAGCCTGGAGAGGTCACACGTCACAGGCAGCCTGGAGAGGTCACACGTCACAGGCATCCTGGAGAGGTCCCACGTCACAGGCAGTCTGGAGAGGTCACACGTCACAGGCAGCCTGGAGAGGTCACACGTCACAGGCAGCCTGGAGAGGTCACACGTCACAGGCAGCCGGAGAGGTCACACGTCACAGGCAGCCTGGAGAGGTCACACGTCACAGGCAGCCTGGAGAGGTCAAACGTCACAGGCAGCCTGGAGAGATCACACGTCTCAGGCAGCCTGGAGAGGTCACACGTCTCAGGAAGCCTGGAGAGGTCACACGTCACAGGCAGCCTGGAGAGGTCACACGTCTCAGGCAGCCTGGAGAGGTCACACGTCACAGGCAGCCTGGAGAGGTCACAGGTCACAGACAGCCTGGAGAGGTCACACGTCACAGGCAGCCTGGAGAGGTCACACGTCACAGGCAGCCTGGAGAGGTCACACGTCATAGGCAGCCTGGAGAGGTCTCACGTCACAGACAGCCTGGAGAGGTCACACGTCACAGGCAGCCTGGAGAGGTCACACGTCACAGGCAGCCTGGAGAGGCCACACGTCACAGGCAGCCTTGAGAGGTCACACGTCACAGGCAGCATGGAGAGGTCACACGTCACAGGCAGCCTTGAGAGGCCACACGTCACAGGCAGCCTTGAGAGGTCACACGTCACAGGCAGCATGGAGAAGTCACAGGCAGCATGGAGAGGTCACACGTCTCAGGCAGCCTGGAGAGGTCACACGTCACAGGCAGCCTGGAGAGGTCACACGACACAGGCAGCCTGGAGAGGTCACACGTCACAGGCAGCCTGGAGAGGTCACACGTCACAGGCAGCCTGGAGAGGTCACACGTCACAGGCAGCCTGGAGAGGTCACACGTTACAGGCAGCCTGAAGAGGTCACACGTCACAGGCAGCCTGGAGAGGTCACACGTCACAGGCAGCCTGGAGAGGTCACACGTCACAGGCAGCCTGGAGAGGTCACACGTCACAGGCAGCCTGGAGAGGTCACGCGTCACAGGCAGCCGGGAGAGGTCACACGTCACAGGCAGCCTGGAGAGGTCACACGTCACAGGCAGCCTGGAGAGGTCAAACGTCACAGGCAGCCTGGAGAGGTCACACATCTCAGGCATCCTGGAGAGGTCACACGTCTCAGGCAGCCTGGAGAGGTCACACGTCTCAGGCAGCCTGGAGAGGTCACACGTCTCAGGCAGCCTGGAGAGGTCACACGTCACAGGCAGCCTGGAGAGGTCACACGTCACAGGCAGCCTGGAGAGGTCACACGTCACAGGCAGCCTGGAGAGGTCACACGTCACAGGCAGCCTGGAGAGGTCACACGTCACAGGCAGCCTGGAGAGGTCACACGTCACAGGCAGCCTGGAGAGGCCACACGTCACAGGCAGCCTTGAGAGGTCACACGTCACAGGCAGCATGGAGAGGTCACACGTCACAGGCAGCATGGAGAGGTCACACGTCACAGGCAGCCTGGAGACGCCACACGTCACAGGCAGTCTTGAGAGGTCACACGTCACAGGCAGCATGGAGAGGTCACAGGCAGCATGGAGAGGTCACACGTCTCAGGCAGCCTGGAGAGGTCACACGTCACAGGCAGCCTGGAGAGGTCACACGTCACAGGCAGCCTGGAGAGGTCACACGTCACAGGCAGCATGCAGAGGCCACAGGCAGCCTAGAGAAGTCACACGTCATAGGCAGCTTGGAGAGGTCACAGGCAGCCTGGAGAGGTCACAGGCAGCCTGGAGAAGTCACAGGCAGCCTGGAGAGGTCACAGGCTCCCTGGAGAGGCCATACGTCACAGGCTGCCTTGAGAGGTCACACGTCACAGGCAGCCTGGAGAGGTCACAGGCAGCCTGGAGAGGTCCCAGGCAGCCTGGAGAGGTTACAGGCAGCCTGGAGAGGTCACAGGCAGCCTGGAGAGGTCACAGGCAGCTTGGAGAGGTCACAGGCAGCCTGGAGAGGTCACAGGTAGCCTGGAGAGGTCACAGGCAGCCTGGAGAGGTCACAGGCAGCCTGGAGAGGTCACACGCCACAGGCAGCCTGGAGAAGTCACACGTCACAGGCAGCCTGGAGAGGTCACACGTCTCAGGCAGCCGGGAGAGGTCACCCGTCACAGGCTGCCTGGAGAGGTCACCCGTCACAGGCAGCCTGGAGAGGTCACACGTCTCAGGCAGCCTGGAGAGGTCACACGTCTCAGGCAGCCTGGAGAGGTCACAGGTAGCCCGAAGAGGTCACACGTCACAGGCAGTCTGAAGAGGTCACACGTCACAGGCAGACTCGAGAGGTCACACGTCAAAGGCAGCCAGGAGAGGTCACAGGTAGCCTGAAGAGGTCACACGTCACAGGCAGCCAAGAGAGGTCACACGTCACAGGCAGCCAAGAGAGGTCACCCGTCATAGGCAGCCTGGAGAGGTCACAGGCAGCCTGGAGAGGTCACACGTCACATGCAGCCTGGAGAGGTCACACGTCACAGGCAGCCTGGAGAGGTCACACGTCACAGCAGCCTGGAGAGGTCACACGTCACAGGCAGCCTGGAGAGGTCACACGTCACAGGCAGCCTGGAGAGGTCACACGTCACAGGCAGCCTGGAGAGGTCACACGTCACATGCAGCCTGGAGAGGTCACACGTCACAGGCAGCCTGGAGAGGTCAAACGTCACAGGCAGCCTGGAGAGGTCACACGTCTCAGGCAGCCTGGAGAGGTCACACGTCTCAGGCAGCCTGGAGAGGTCACACGTCTCAGGCAGCCTGGAGAGGTCACACGTCTCAGGCAGCCTGGAGAGGTCACACGTCACAGGCAGCCTGGAGAGGTCACACGTCACAGTCAGCCTGGAGAGGTCACAGGCAGCCTGGAGAGGTCACACGTCACAGGCAGCCTGGAGAGGTCACAGGCAGCCTGGAGAGGTCACACGTCACAGGCAGCCTGGAGAGGTCACACGTCACAGGCAGCCTGGGGAGGTCACACGTCACAGGCATCCTGGAGAGGTCACACGTCACAGGCAGCCTGGAGAGGTCACACGTCACAGGCAGCCTGGAGAGGTCACACGTCACAGGCAGCCTTGAGAGGTCACACGTCACAGGCAGCATGGAGAGGTCACAGGCAGCATGGAGAGGTCACACGTCTCAAGCAGCCTGGAGAGGTCACACGTCACAGGCAGCCTGCAGAGGTCACACGTCGGAGGCAGCCTGGAGAGGTCACACGTCACAGGCAGCATGGAGAGGCCACAGGCAGCCTAGAAAGTCACACGTCATAGGCAGCCTGGAGGTCACAGGCAGCCTGGAGAGGTCACAGACAGCCTGGAGAGGCACACGTCACAGGCTGCCTTGAGAGGTCACACATCACAGGCAGCCTGGAGAGGTCACAGGCAGCCTGGAGAGGTCACAGGCAGCCTGGAGAGGCACACGTCACAGGCAGCCTGGAGAAGTCACACGTCACAGGCACCTGGAGAGGTCACACGTCACAGGCAGCCAGGTGGGGAGGTCACTCGCACAGGCAGCCTGGAGAGGCCACACTCACAGGCAGCCTAGAGAGGTCACACGTCACAGGCAGCCTGGAGAGGTCACACGTCACAGGCAGCCTGGAGAGGTCACACGTCACAGGCAGCCTGGAAAGTCACACGTCCACTGCAGCCTGGGGAGGTCACCCGCACAGTCACAGGTCAGCACAGCCCTGGAGAGGCCACACGTCACAGGCACCTGGAGAGGTCACACGTCACAGGCAGCCTGGAGAGGTCACACGTCACAGGCAGCCTGGGAGGTCACACGTCACAGGCACACGTCACACACAGGCAGCCAGAGAAGAGGTCACACGTCACAGGCAGCCTGGAGAGGTCACACAACACGTCACAGGCAGCCTGGAAAGGTCACACGTCACTGGCAGCCTGGGGAGGTCACTCGTCACAGGCAGCCTGGAGAGGCCACACGTCACACAGGCATCCTGGAGAGGTCACACGTCACAGGCAGCCTGGAGAGGTTACACGTCACAGGCAGCCTGGGGGTCACACGTCACAGGCAGCCAAGAAAGGTCACACGTCACAGGCAGCCTGGAGAGGTCACTCGTCACAGGCAGCCTGGAGAGGCCACACGTCACAGGCAGCCTAGAGAGGTCACTCGTCACAGGCAGCCTGGGGAGGTCACACGTCACAGGCAGCCTGGGGAGGTCACTCGTCACAGGCAGCCTGGGGAGGTCACTCGTCACAGGCAGCCTGGGGAGGTCACAGGCAGCCTGGGGAGGTCACAGCAGGCAGCCTGGAGAGGCCACACGTCACAAACAGCCTGGAAAGGTCACACGTCACAGGCAGCCTGGAGGCCACACGTCACAGGCAGCCTGGAGAGGTCACACGTCACAGGCAGCCTGGAGAGGCCACACGTCACAAACAGCCTGGAGAGGTCACACGTCACAGGCAGCCTGGAGAGGTCACACGTCACAGGCAGCCTGGAGAGGTCACACGTCACAGACAGCCTGGAGAGGTCACACGTCACAGGCAGCCTGGAGAGGTCACACGTCACAGGCAGCCTGGAGAGGTCACACGTCACAGGCAGCCTGGAGAGGCCACACGTCACAAACAGCCTGGAAAGGTCACACGTCACAGGCAGCCTGGAGAGGCCACACGTCACAAACCTGGAAAGGTCACACGTCACAGGCAGCCTGGAGAGGCCACACGT
Source organism: Procambarus virginalis (assembly GCA_020271785.1). Lineage (NCBI taxonomy): Eukaryota > Metazoa > Arthropoda > Malacostraca > Decapoda > Cambaridae > Procambarus > Procambarus virginalis. The sequence goes on from WNGS01152499.1 coordinate 8,636, forward strand.
CACAAACAGCCTGGAGAGGTCACACGTCACAGGCAGCTGGAGAGGTCACACGTCACAGGCAGCCTGGAGAGGTCACACGTCCACATGGGATCGTTGGCAGAAGGTTGTCTGCTTCGCCTGCTCCATAGCACTGCTGCACCTGCTCTTCAGCACCGCTGTTCCTGCTCCACAGCACCTCTGCGCCTGCTCCACAGCACCGCTGCGCCTGCTCACACAGGACCGCTAGTTGCTCACGTCTGACTGACTCATGACGTCATTTACCTCCTCCCATTGGTTACTCAAGATCACGTAACCTTTGTACCTCCTCCCATTGGTTACACTAGGTCACGTGACCTTTGTACCTCCTCCCATTGGTTACTCTAGGTCACGTGACCTGTGTACCTCCTCCCATTGGTTACTCTAGGTCACGTGACTTGTGTACCTCCTCCCATTGGTTACACTAGGTCACCTGCCCTAGATATCGACGGACACGATGGACTGGAGACAGACCCGTCCATGGAGACATCTTGTCTAAGTAAATAATCCATAACTATACTGATGCAATTGAAAATCAACTTCGTTCATTATTCATACTAAGATCAAGTTTCCCAACAGTCGTTAGTGCTGATTATTGGTAAGTATCATTCTATAGGAATGTTATGAAGAGATGATGCGCGGTGTAGTGACACTCTGTGGTCAGCTGCTAGATCCTCCAAGACGAATCAGGAGAAAGTACCAAGCCATTAAGACTATACAGCACTGGGAAGGGATCAGGATTAGGATTTTGGATGGGACGGGGGGAAGGAATGGTGCCCAACCACTTGGACGGTCGGGGATTGAACGCCGACCTGCATGAAGCGAGACCATCGTTCTGTCCAAACCAAGTGGTTGGACAGATGCTGTAGGAGCTCACAAGAGTTTCTAGTCCAGGCGTTTTGGGTCAGCAACACATGTGCGTTGCTGAGCCACAGCAACCTTCCCTGTCCCCCAGTCCCCCACCATTCCCCACCACCCGTCTCCTCGGCCTCACCACCATTCCCCACTCCACCATCCTTCTTACTTCCCACCATGCCCCACTTCCCTGTCCCTCTGTCCTCCCCACCATTCTCCATTTCCCCATCCCCTCGTCCCCACCATCCCAAACTTCCACGTTCTTCCCCACCATTACTCCCACCCTTGTCCCCTCGTCCTCCCCACCATCTCTCACTTTCGTCCCCTCGTCCTCCCCACCATTCCCCACTCCCTCATACGATGTCTTCCCAAATGGTCTGATGTTCAATTAAGAAAATTGGGAACATCAAGTGATCTGATGTTCCCATCACTGAAATATAAGAAAAATAGTAAAAAATGAAATGAAAATGTGAAAATATAAAAAAATAAAGTATACTCACGAAGTGAACAGTGTGGTAAACAACACACTCGATTCCAACGCAATTCACACAAAGTAATTAAATCAAAATGAAAATAAAATCAAAATCTATGATAATTCAATTTATCAGTGCAATCAGAAACATTGAAATGGAATTGAAACATATTTAGTATAGCATGTTTACCATCTGTTGCAACTCTTACATGCAACAGATGGCGCTGTTTTTGAAGAAAAGCATAGTTTACTTATCTAGGATGTGTCATCTATACCTATACTTACGAAATAAACGGTATGGTAAACAACACAGCTCAATTCCAACACATTCACACAAAATAATTCAATAGAAATTAAAATAAATCGAAATCTATGAAAATAAAATTTATCAATGCAATGAGAAACATTTAAATGAAATTCGAGACATATTTAGTATAACGAACATGTTGCTATTATGTGCAACAGATGGCACTGTCTTTCAAAAAAGCATGCTTTTTCCTGTCACAGGTGAATCATGTAGTAGATATTTAAAAAGACGCGCCTATTCGAATGCAACGTTGTCTCAAATTTCAAAGCAATCGGTAAAGAGGTTTCGAAGATTTCCCACACAATGAAAAGCACATGAAAAACACAGTTTTTCAGAAAATGCATTTATTTTTTTTACCGTCACAGACGTGATATCTATTTAGTCTGTATATAAAAACCTGCTCGGATGCG
>WNGS01152499.1:11694-27998 GCA_020271785.1 Procambarus virginalis
AGTGAAGTTTTTTCTGGTGGCATTTCTGAATTTCCTCGGACGATGCAATATAATAAATAACCTTTTTGTTATTAAGTCACATTATCAAAATCAATAGTTACTGAGACGCTGAGACTGGACCATACCAAAAGTATGCTTGATGCTGAGTTAGGAACAGCTGATTTAAATCATACAGATGAAATAACAGTTATAAACCACATACGCAACGCAATGAAAGTTACGACCTTATATCACGACGCATTAAGGGTCAAGTACCAGACAGTCCTCTCGAGCCCTATTACTGTAATATCTCCATTGCTGAAACAAGGTGTGGATTAAACGATAAGACCTACCATTAATCTATAATGACTTACTGTAAATATATAGCCCTAGCAATTCAACATTTTCTGTAACTAGCTGACATTATAATTATGAGGTGTGAAGGATAGATGAAATTGTTTATGTAATAATCTCGGTTGGGGTCTGATAAAAGACCTTTGTGCCCTCTGTAATACTTTTTGCACGCATACATCTCACAGGATGAGTATGAGGTGCACAATAAACTAGCCCGCTTACCGGCGGCAATATTCAAATCAATGTTGAGCACTTCCAACGTCACTTTACTGATGTACTAAATTGACCGAACCTAACCTACCGAGAACCCACGAATAGAAAGCGGGATCATCACGTCAATTGTGCGAGCCACTATGATTTTCAGTCCATTGGTTTTTAGCCTTACGGGGCCAACATAGTACATCGCATTTTGACCAATACATCAAAATTCGATGTACTAATCGATAGAACGGATTGCTCTGTGAAAATCTGTTACAGTTGAACGAGCAGTAAGATAATGAACTACAATGTAATAATTGTCTTTATTTACTTATATTGTCATTCTTAAAATGACATCATTTCCATATTTAATTACATGTTAAGTTTAATAGGCTGTTACGTTTGTCCAACTAATATCCATCCTATTTCTTTGACTCAAAATCTTACAATAAATTGTACAAGTGAGCGGTAACCCCAGACACGGGGAGAGGAGAAGGGAGACCCAGCTTCCCGCCTCGCCCCAAACCTCATTAATATCAACAGTTACCTGTAGACTCGTAGGCAGTTCCTCCTCCTCCTACTGCTTGGTTATAATGTTGAGGAGAGTCCTCTTCAACATGTAGAGTATATCCGGCTCTACTATATCAGGTCTTGTTGTTAAGACGAGCACTAACGTCATATGGTATAACTCCCGCACGACTGTTGGTTGATAGCAACTGGGCTGCTCTGCTAGGCTCGTCCCGGCGGCGCCTGAACCGAGAGACGCATTTATCTATTTTAACGCACTACGTATTAAAAACTAGTTTTTTGTTTCTTAAAAAAAATATGTAATAATATTATTTCATACTAGAATGTGTTGAATAGCTAGGCCTAAGTTAGGATAAGTTTGGTGGTTAGGTTCTGTTGGCCATCATTTGTATTTTTGGTACGTGGGTGAAGCATTTACACAACCCGACCTCGACTCAAGTCCATTACATCCAGCGGTCAACCCCACAGACGCATTCATAAATTTTAACATGCTGTTCATTCAAAACGGGAATTTTCTCAAGTATAAATAATATTATAATATATTAGCATATTGTGTATATATAGGCATAGGATAGGTTAGGTTAGGTTTTTAGGTTCTGTTGGCGATTATTTGTATTTGTAGTACGTGGGTGAAGCATTTATAGCGTTGTGATTCGAACAAAATTCGTCAGTGAAGCACTTGTTCCGGAAGTGTTCGAACGTCAGCAGTTGTGAGTCGTGTGTAAACCGCTTTTCATTCATAAACAGGGGGTTTGGTGGGTGCATGGAATCACTTTTGGATCTTTGTTTGGAGGACGGGCTGCATTTACAATGTTGTGGTTCGAACAACTTTCGCCAGTGATGTACTTGTTCCGGAAGTGTTCGGATGTCATCAGTTGTGAGTCGTGTGTAACCAGCCCGTCTTCCAAACAAAGATACAAAAGTGATTCCATGCACCAGCCAAACGCACTGTTTATGAATGAAAAACAATTTAGACACGACTCACAACTGATGACGTTTGAACACTTCCGGAACAAGTGCTTCACTGACGAATTTTGTTTGAACCACAACGCTGTAAATGCTTCACCCACGTACTACAAATACAAATAATCGCCAACAGAACCTATATACCTAACCTACTCTACGCCTAACTGTTCATACTGTAGAACTTAAATCTATATAAATAAAAATGGAAATGTTCGTTTGTTCTAAATCGTTAATCTCCAAAAGTTCTTCACCAATTGCTTTGAAATTTTCACATAACGTTCCATTCGCATCCGAGCAGGTTTTTATATACAGACTAAATAGATGTCACGTCTGTGACGGTAAAAAAAATAAATTCATTTTCTGAAAAACTGTGTTTTTCATGTGCTTTTCATGTGAGGGAAATCTTCGAAACCTCTTTACCGATTGCTTTGAAATTTTGAGACAACGTTGCATTCGAATAGGCGCATCTTTTTAAATATCAACTACATGATTCACCTGTGACAGGAAAAAGCATGCTTTTTGAAAAACAGTGCCATCTGTTGCACATAATAGCAACATGTTCGTTATAGTAAATATGTCTCGAATTTCATTTAAATGTTTCTCATTGCATTGATAAATTTTATTTTCATAGATTTCGATTTATTTTAATTTCTATTGAATTATTTTGTGTGAATGTGTTGGAATTGAGCTGTGTTGTTTACCATACCGTTTATTTCGTAAGTATAGGTATAGATGACACATCCTAGATAAGTAAAACTATGCTTTTCTTCAAAAACAGCGCCATCTGTTGCATGTAAGAGTTGCAACAGATGGTAAACATGCTATACTAAATATGTTTCAATTCCATTTCAATGTTTCTGATTGCACTGATAAATTGAATTATCATAGATTTTGATTTATTTTCATTTTGATTTAATTACTTTGTGTGAATTGCGTTGGAATCGAGCTGTGTTGTTTACCACACTGTTCACTTCGTGAGTATACTTTATTTTTTTATATTTTCACATTTTCATTTCATTTTTTAACTGTTTTTCTTATATTTCAGTGATGGGAACATCAGATCACTTGATGTTCCAAATTTTCTGATTGAACATCAGACCATTTGGGAAGACATCGTATGAGGGATTGGGGAATGTTGGAGAAGACGAGGGGACGGAAGTGAGAGATGGTGGGGAGGACTAGGGGACAAGGGAGAGGGTAAAGGTGGGGAAGAACGTGGAAGTTTGGGATGGTGGGGACGAGGGGATGGGGAAATGGAGAATGGTGGGGAGGACAAAGGGACAGGGAGTGGGGCATAGTGGGAAGGAAGAGGGGATGGTGGAGTGGGGAATGGTGGGGAGGACGAGGAATAGGGTGAATGGGGAATGGTGGGGAGGACTGGGGGACAGGGAAGGTTGCTGTGGCTCAGCAACGCACATGTGTTGCTGACCCAAAACGCCTGGACTAGAAACTCTTGTGAGCTCCTACAGCATCTGTCCAACCACTTGGTTTGGACAGAACGATGGTCTCGCTTCATGCAGGTCGGCGTTCAATCCCCGACCGTCCAAGTGGTTGGGCACCATTCCTTCCCCCCGTCCCATCCAAAATCCTAATCCTGATCCCTTCCCAGTGCTGTATAGTCTTAATGGCTTGGTACTTTCTCCTGATTCGCCTTAGAGGATCTAGCAGCTGACCACAGAGTGTCACTACACCGCGCATCATCTTCATAACATTCCTATAGAATGATACTTACCAATAATCAGCACTAACGACTGTTGGGAACACTTGATCTTAGAATGAATAATGAACGAAGTTGATTTTCAATTGCATCAGTATAGTTATGGATTATTTACTTAGACAAGATGTCTCCATGGACGGGTCTGTCTCCAGTCCATCGTGTCCGTCGATATCTAGGTCACGTGACCTAGTGTAACCAATGGGAGGAGGTACACAGGTCACGTGACCAAGAGTAACCAATGGGAGGAGGTACACAGGTCAGGTGACCTAGTGTAACCAATGGGAGGAGGTACACAGGTCACGTGACCTAGAGTAACCAATGGGAGGAGGTACAAAGGTTACGTGATCTTGAGTAACCAATGGGAGGAGGTACAAAGGTTACGTGATCTTGAGTAACCAATGGGAGGAGGTACATGACGTCATGAGTCAGTCAGACGTGAGCAACTAGCGGTCCTGTGTGAGCAGGCGCAGCGGTGCTGTGGAGCAGGCGCAGAGGTGCTGTGGAGCAGGAACAGCGGTGCTGAAGAGCAGGTGCAGCAGTGCTATGGAGCAGGCGAAGCAGACAACCTTCTGCCAACGATCCCATGTGGACGTGTGACCTCTCCAGGCTGCGTGTGACGTGTGACCTCTCCAGGCTGCCTGTGACGTGTGACCTCTTCAGGCTGTTTGTGACGTGTGGCCTCTCCAGGCTGCCTGTGACCTCCCCAGGCTGCCTGTGACGTGTGACCTCTCTACGCTGCCTGTGACGTGTGGCCTCTCCAGGCTGCCTGTGACGTGTGGCCTCTCCAGGCTGCCTGTGACGAGTGACCTCTCCAGGCTGCCTGTGACGTGTGACCTTTCCAGGCTGCCTGTGACGTGTGACCTCCCCAGGCTGCTGTGACGTGTGACCTCTCCAGGATGCCTGTGACGTGTGACCTCTCCAGGCTGCCTGTGACGTGTGACCTCCCAGGCTGCCTGTGACGTGTGACCTTCCAGGCTGCCTGTGACGTGTGACCTCTCCAGGCTGCCTGTGACGTGTGACCTCTCCAGGCTGCCTGTGACGTGTGACCTCTCCAGGCTGCCTGTGACGTGTGGCCTCTCCAGGCTGCCTGTGACGTGTGACCTCCCCAGGCTGCCTGTGACGTGTGACCTCTCCAGGCTGCCTGTGACGTGTGACCTCTCCAGGCTGCCTGTGACGTGTGCCCTCTCCAGGCTGCCTGTGACCTCTCCAGGCTGCCTGTGACCTCTCCAGGCTGCCTGTGACGTGTGACCTCTCCAGGCTGTTTGTGACGTGTGACCTCTCCAGGCTGCCTGTGACGTGTGACCTCTCCAGGCTGCCTGTGACCTCCCAGGCTGCCTGTGATCTCCCCAGGCTGCCTGTGACCTCCCCAGGCTGCCTGTGACCTCCCCAGGCTGCCTGTGACCTCCCCAGGCTGCCTGTGATCTCCCCAGGCTGCCTGTGACCTCCCCAGGCTGCCTGTGACGAGTGACCTCTCTAGGCTGCCTGTGACGTGTGGCCTCTCCAGGCTGCCTGTGACGAGTGACCTCTCCAGGCTGCCTGTGACGTGTGACCTTTCTTGGCTGCCTGTGACGTGTGACCTCCCAGGCTGCCTGTGACGTGTGACCTCTCCAGGATGCCTGTGACGTGTGGCCTCTCCAGGCTGCCTGTGACGTGTGCCCTCTCCAGGCTGCCAGTGACGTGTGACCTCTCCAGACTGCCTGTGACGTGTGACCTCTCCAGGATGCCTGTGACGTGTGGCCTCTCCAGGATGCCTGTGACGTGTGGCCTCTCCAGGCTGCCTGTGACGTGTGCCCTCTCCAGGCTGCCAGTGACGTGTGACCTCTCCAGACTGCCTGTGACGTGTGACCTCCCCAGGCTGCCTGTGACGTGTGACCTCCCCAGGCTGCCTGTGACGTGTGACCTCTCCAGGATGCCTGTGACGTGTGGCCTCTCCAGGCTGCCTGTGACGAGTGACCTCCCCAGGCTGCCAGTGACGTGTGACCTTTCCAGGCTGCCTGTGACGTGTGACCTCTCCAGGCTGCCTGTGACGTGTGACCTCTCCAGGCTGCCTGTGGCGTGTGACCTCTCTAGGCTGCCTGTGACGTGTGGCCTCTCCAGGCTGCCTGTGACGAGTGACCTCCCCAGGCTGCCTGTGACGTGTGACCTCTCCAGGCTGCCTGTGACGTGTGACTTCTCCAGGCTGCCTGTGACGTGTGCCCTCTCCAGGCTGCCTGTGACCTCTCCAGGCTGCCTGTGACCTCTCCAGGCTGCCTGTGACGTGTGACCTCTCAAGGCAGCCTGTGACGTGTGGCCTCTCCAGGCTGTCTGTGACCTCTCCAGGCTGCCTGTGACCTCTCCAGGCTGCCTATGACGTGTGACTTTTCTAGGCTGCCTGTGGCCTCTCCATGCTGCCTGTGACGTGTGACCTCTCCAGGCTGCCTCCGACGTGTGACCTCTCCAGGCTGCCTGTGACGTGTGACCTCTCCAGGCTGCTTGAGACGTGTGACCTCTCCATGCTGCCTGTGACGTGTGACCTCTCCAGGCTGCCTGTGACGTGTGACCTCTCCAGGCTGCCTGTGACGTGTGACCTCTCCAGGCTGCCTGTGACCTCTCCAGGCTGCCTGTGACGTGTGACCTCTCCAGGCTGCCTGTGACCTCTCCAGGCTGCCTGTGACGTGTGACCTCTCCAGGCTGCCTGTGACCTCTCCAGGCTGCCTGTGACGTGTGACCTCTCCAGGCTGCCTGTGACCTCTCCAGGCTGACTGTGACGTGTGACCTCTCCAGGCTGCCTGTGACGTGTGACCTCTCCAGGCTGCCTGAGACGTGTGACCTCTCCAGGCTGCCTGAGACGTGTGACCTCTCCAGGCTGCCTGAGACGTGTGACCTCTCCAGGCTGCCTGAGACGTGTGACCTCTCCAGGCTGCCTGTGACGTTTGACCTCTCCAGGCTGCCTGTGACGTGTGACCTCTCCAGGCTGCCTGTGACGTGTGACCTCTCCAGGCTGCCTGTGACGTGTGACCTCTCCAGGCTGCCTGTGACGTGTGACCTCTCCAGGCTGCCTGTGACGTGTGACCTCTCCAGGCTGCTGTGACGTGTGACCTCTCCAGGCTGCCTGTGACGTGTGACCTCTCCAGGCTGCATGTGACGTGTGACCTCTCCAGGCTGCCTGTGACCTCTCCAGGCTGCCTATGACGGGTGACCTCTCTTGGCTGCCTGTGACGTGTGACCTCTCTTGGCTGCCTGTGACGTGTGACCTCTTCAGGCTACCTGTGACCTCTCCTGGCTGCCTTTGACGTGTGACCTCTCGAGTCTGCCTGTGACGTGTGACCTCTTCAGACTGCCTGTGACGTGTGACCTCTTCGGGCTACCTGTGACCTCTCCAGGCTGCCTGAGACATGTGACCTCTCCAGGCTGCCTGAGACGTTTGACCTCTCCAGGCTGCCTGTGACGGGTGACCTCTCCAGGCAGCCTGTGACGGGTGACCTCTCCCGGCTGCCTGAGACGTGTGACCTCTCCAGGCTGCCTGTGACGTGTGACTTCTCCAGGCTGCCTGTGGCGTGTGACCTCTCCAGGCTGCCTGTGACCTCTCCAGGCTGCCTGTGACCTCTCCAGGCTACCTGTGACCTCTCCAGGCTGCCTGTGACCTCTCCAGGCTGCCTGTGACCTCTCCAGGCTGCCTGTAACCTCTCCAGGCTGCCTGTGACCTCTCCAGGCTGCCTGTGACCTCTCCAGGCTGCCTGTGACGTGTGACCTCTCAAGGCAGCCTGTGACGTATGGCCTCTCCAGGGAGCCTGTGACCTCTCCAGGCTGCCTGTGACCTCTCCAGGCGCCTGTGACCTCTCCAGGCTGCCTGTGACCTCTCCAAGCTGCCTATGACGTGTGACTTCTCTAGGCTGCCTGTGGCCTCTGCATGCTGCCTGTGACGTGTGACCTCTCCAGGCTGCCTGTGACGTGTGACCTCTCCAGGCTGCCTGTGACGTGTGACCTCTCCAGGCTGCCTGAGACGTGTGACCTCTCCATGCTGCCTGTGACCTCTCCATGCTGCCTGTGACGTGTGACCTCTCAAGACTGCCTGTGACGTGTGGCGTCTCCAGGCTGCCTGTGACGTGTGACCTCTCCATGCTGCCTGTGACGTGTGACCTCTCAAGGCTGCCTGTGACGTGTGGCCTCTCCAGGCTGCCTGTGACGTGTGACCTCTCCAGGCTGCCTGTGACGTGTGACCTCTCCAGGCTGCCTGTGACGTGTGACCTCTCCAGGCTGCCTGTGACGTGTGACCTCTCCAGGCTGCCTGTGACGTGTGACCTCTCCAGACTGCCTGTGACGTGGGACCTCTCCAGGCTGCCTGTGACGTGTGACCTCTCCAGGCTGCCTGTGACGTGTGACCTCTCCAGGCTGCCTGTGACGTGTGACATCTCAAGGCTGCCTGTGACGTGTGACCTCTCCAGGCTGCCTGTGACGTGTGACCTCTCCAGGCTGCCTGTGACGTGTGATCTCTCGAGGCTGCCTGTGACGTTTGACCTCTCCAGGCTGCCTGTGACGTGTGACCTCTCCAGGCTGCCTGTGTCGTGTGACCTCTCCAGGCTGCCTGTGACGTGTGACCTCTCCAGGCTGCCTGAGACGTGTGACCTCTCCATGCTGCCTGTCACCTCTCCATGCTGCCTGTGACGTGTGACCTCTCAAGGCTGCCTGTGACGTGTGGCCTCTCAAGGCTGCCTGTGACGTGTGACCTCTCAAGGCTACCTGTGACGTGTGGCCTCTCCAGGCTGCCTGTGACGTGTGACCTCTCCAGGCTGCCTGTGACGTGTGACCTCTCCAGGCTGTCTGTGACGTGAGACCTCTCCAGGCTGCCTGTGACGTGTGACCTCTCCAGGCTGCCTGTGACGTGTGACCTCTCCAGGCTGCCTGTGACGTGTGACCTCTCCAGGCTGTCTTGTGACCTGTGACCTCTCCAGGCTGCCTGTGACGTGGGACCTCTCCAGGTTGCCTGAGACGTGTGACCTCTCCAGGCTGCCTGTGACGTGTGACCTCTCCAGGCTTCCTGAGACGTGTGACCTCTCCAGGCTGCCTGAGACGTGTGATCTCTCCAGGCTGCCTGTGACGTTTGACCTCTCCAGGCTGCCTGTGACGTGTGACCTCTCCAGCTGCCTGTGACGTGTGACCTCTCCCGGCTGCCTGTGACGTGTGACCTCTCCAGGCTGCCTGTGACGTGTGACCTCTCCAGCTGCCTGTGACGTGTGACCTCTCCAGACTGCCTGTGACGTGGGACCTCTCCAGGCTGCCTGTGACGTGTGACCTCTCCAGGCTGCCTGTGACGTGTGACCTCTCCAGGCTGCCTGTGACGTGTGACATCTCAAGGCTGCCTGTGACGTGTGACCTCTCCAGGCTGCCTGTGACGTGTGACCTCTCCAGGCTGCCTGAGACGTGTGATCTCTCCAGGCTGCCTGTGACGTTGACCTCTCCAGGCTGCCTGTGACGTGTGACCTCTCCAGGCTGCCTGTGACGTGTGACCTCTCCCGGCTGCCTGTGACGTGTGACCTCTCCAGGCTGCCTGTGACGTGTGACCTCTCCAGGCTGCATGTGACGTGTGACCTCTCCAGACTGCCTGTGACGTGGGACCTCTCCAGGATGCCTGTGACGTGTGACCTCTCCAGGTTGCCTGTGACGTGTGACCTCTCCAGGCTGCCTGTGACGTGTGACATCTCCAGGCTGCCTGTGACGTGTGACCTCTCCAGGCTGCCTGTGACGTGTGACCTCTTCAGGCTACCTGTGGCCTCTCCTGGCTGGCTTTGACGTGTGACCTCTCGAGTCTGCCTGTGACGTGTGACCTCTTCAGACTGCCTGTGACGTGTGACCTCTTCAGGCTACCTGTGACCTCTCCATGCTGCCTGAGACGTGTGACCTCTCCAGGCTGCCTTTGACTTGTGACCTCTTCAGGCTGCCTGAGACGTGTGACCTCTCCAGGCTGCCTGAGACGTGTGACCTCTCCAGGCTGCCTGTGACGTTTGACCTCTCCAGGCTGCCTGTGACGTGTGACCTCTCCAGGCTGCCTGTGACGTGTGACCTCTCCAGGCTGCCTGTGACGTGTGACCTCTCCAGGCTGCCTGTGACCTCTCCAGGCTGCCTGTGACGGGTGACCTCTCCTGGCTGCCTGTGACGGGTGACCTCTCCTGGCTGCCTGTGACGGGTGACCTCTCCAGGCTGCTTGTGACGTGTGACCTCTTCAGGCTACCTGTGACCTCTCCTGGCTGCCTTTGACGTGTGACCTGTCGAGTCTGCCTGTGACGTGTGACCTCTTCAGACTGCCTGTGACGTGTGACCTCTTCAGGCTACCTGTGTCCTCTCCAGGCTGCCTGAGACGTGTGACCTCTCCAGGCTGCCTGTGACGGGTGACCTCTCCTGGTAGCCTGTGACGGGTGACCTCTCCAGGCTGCCTGTGACGTGTGACCTCTCCAGGCTGCCTGTGACCTCTCGAGTCTGCCTGTGACGGGTGACCTCTCCGGGGTGTGATAGGTTCAGAGATTACATAACAGGAACTATAACAATGGGTGGACCTAATATAATAGGGGCAGTTATTTACAATCCTCCCCTAAATGACAGAAGACCCAGACAGGATTTTGATAGAACAACATGGCAACCAATAATATAATAGAGAGAGCAGCTTCAGTTGCCTGCGGGAATGGCTCAAGACTCTTAATCATGGGCGGTTTCAATCATGGAAAGATAACTGGGAGAATGGGACCCACATGGTGGTGCAGATACGTGGGGTGTTATGATCTCAGCCTGCAGGAGAAACGAGTCTCACCCTTTGAGAGTTATTCAGCAAGCCTGACCTAACTGGAAGGTCCAGGAATTATAGAGGCGATAACACAGATGTAAAATAGTGTGTTGAATTTATATAAAAGTTTGAGATTATGGGCAATGAACTAGAAAACAGATAAATGACTTGTTGGAAGATGTGGACAAGTTACTGGAGGCGTGAGGCTCGCTTGTGGAGGGCGATGACCTCACTTGAGGCCAGACATCGCAGGGGAGAAGCCGCGCTTCGTCGAGCTCCCGCCAGAAGGGACCCCTAGCGATATTATCTCCAAGAGAAGAGAAGGTGCAGACGTTCCAGCTGTTGAGTCGAGCTGAGGACGTGTGGTCTCAAGTCCTGGACGGCGAGGAGAGAGTATTAAGCCGCCCAGAGACAGTTTTGTGGGCTGTGACAAGCGCCCTGGTCAGACGTTGTCAGAGGGAGAAGCGCCCTCGACCAGATAATCTGTGGTAAGCCCGATTTAAGCCAGTTCATAGTGTTTGCTTGTAGTTGGTCGTGTGCCCAGCGACAGTAGCGATGTTTATTTTCAAGTTAGAAATGTTTTGGTATGGCAGAAAGCCTAAAATAAGAGAGTGAAGTGGGAGGAGCGCGGAGCGACGTCCGTCTTCTCTGAGCGCTGGCGGGCAACTGAAGGAGCCCGGCTCCTGAGGGAGGAGGCCCCTCCCAGCGTGAGTGAGGCTCGCCCAGCGAGGTGGCGCATGGACTCGCCCACGGGGGAGTCCACTCTCATTAAATGTAGAGGACAGATAGAGATTGGAGACAAAGATGTTGTATGATTAATTTTGTTTATGTGTTAAAAAGGGAAACAATTTATTGGAATGCAAATGGGTTGCAGGTTTGTCTTTGGGGAAGAAGTTGCTGAGGACTTGGAAGCCAGCACAGAGGGAGTGGTTGATGAGACTCCAAGGCAGGGGAGGAGAGGACCCCGAGCTATGAAGAAGCAGTGAGGAGGAGTGTCACGTGCTTCTGCAGAGGTGGTGAAGTGCCACAGTTATTCGAGGAAATTTATGGTGCAGCAGCCAGGAGAGCTGTGGATGACCCTAGTAGGAGTAGGGAGGCACCATAGTTGTTCAAGGAATCTTCATGGTAGCAGCCTGGAGGAGCTGCAGAGGATCCTGGTGTTTAAGCCCTGAGGAACCTGAAGTTGTCAGGGTAGTGAAATAGTTCTAACTGATCACTTGTATGGAGGTGAGAGTGTTTGTCATTAGCGTGAACGACGCAGTGAGAGGTGAGTGATCGTTTGCCATTTATGTGCCAAGAAGTGTATATTGAAGTTTAGAGTTACAGACGTAGGCAGGAGTACCTACAGATATATATGTATTCTAAGACTGATAGAATGGTCGATTGATTCGTTGTGTGGCACGGATCATTTATACTGATATATATATATGTATGTTATTGCTTTCAAATGCTGATTTGCCTTATATGTGTTTATAGGTATATATATATGTATACATTCTCTTGATGGTAGTGTAACATTATATTGTAAGACTTAATCTACTTGAGGAGGTTGATAATACCAAGAGATAGGATACCACTTAGCAAGCTGAGGATAGAGTTCTGATGGTGTTGGAGTGCAACCTGATTATAATAGTACAGAGTATAGGATTCATCATTATTATTATATGTATGCGTGTATTGTTATGTACTTCGTCCAGTAAATGTATTCAAATTTGCTGGTGTTTGCACTTGTCCCAGTGAGGCTTCCCAGGAAATAGTAAAGAAGGAGAGAGAGAGAGAGCAAGAAACAGGAACCACTGCTGTGGACAGGGTAAGACAGAAGTCTAGTAAGACAAAGGGGATTGAGGAGGTCATATTCCATAAGGAGAGAGTGGGGAGTCACAGCGGCTCGAGTGGGTGTGTGCACGTGACAACAAGGCTGCGTGTTGGAGCCGCATCCCCTAAACGTGTGACGTTGAGCCCCTCTCCAAGAGCCAGAAGTGCCTAGTGTGATCTCCTAGTGAAATATGAGCATTTGTCGAGTTGTGGGTTGGGTGGTCCGTCAGCGGTAACACCACCAAATCCACCACCGCAACAAAATTGGGGGCCTGTGTCCGGGAGAGTGAACTGACACACCCACACCCTGTCCAAGAGTGGATTTGTACACCCTTGCTGAAATAGATAAACTGTGTGACCGCAGGTGTATATTCTCTCTCTTGGGAAGACTCACAGGACAAGATGGATAAGGTGCAAGCATTTGTGGAATCAGGCAAGCCTGAGGACTTGGAAGGTTGCACGAGGGATCAATTAAAACAATAGCAGAAAAGTGTGGCTTTAGGTTGAAAGCATCTAAAGTGGCTGGGATGAAGGATGAGATCCTTAGGCAGTTAAGAGCCAAAAGCGAAGCGGCAGAGCTAGGAGCCCAGAGAGGAGCTGAAAGTGGAAAGGAGGATGATGGGCTGGATGAAGTGAGATCCCAGGGATCGAGTAGGAGCAGCAAGAGTAGCCGCAGTAGCAGGAGTAGCCGGAATAGGAGTTTGGAGAGATTCCAGTTAGAGCTCCAGATGCAGCGAGAGGACAAGGAGAGGCAGTTCCAGCTGGAAAAGATGAAATTAGAACTCCAGATGAAAAATGAAGCCGAGAAAGAAAAAGAGAAAACCAGGCTGGAAGTAGAAAAGAGAAAACCAGAGTAAGGGAACTGGAGTTGGAACAGGAGAAAGAAAAAGAGAAAGCAAGACTAGAGGTGGAAAAAGAAAAGAGAGAACAAAACAAATGCAAATAGAAGCGAATAGAACCTTGGCTGAGCAAAGGATCGAACATGGGTTGCCAGAGAGCACCACCCAGGTATCACGCTCACCAGATGTTAGGGTTAGGGAGAAGGACATTCCCTTGTTTGTTCCAGAAGAGGCAGAGAGCTTTTTCGAGCACTTTGAGAAGGTGGCCAGCATCAAGGAATGGCCACAGGAGGAATGGGCCCAGCTGGTCCAGTTAAGATTGACCGGTGCAGCCAGAGAGGCTTACACCCAACTATCCCTAGAAGAGTGCCAGGATTATGCCACAGTAAAGAGCAGCATATTGCGCTCGTTCCAGTTAACCCCAGAAGCTTATAGGAAGCGTTTCAGAGAGATGATCAAAGTTGGAGCATGTACGTTTGCTGAGACAGCAAGGGATCTGGAGAGACGATTCCAGAAGTGGATTGAAGCTGCTGGAGTTGGATCTTACGCTGACCTGAAGCAATTGATGGTCATGGAGAAGTTCTTGGAGATGATGCATCCCGAAACAAAGTTCAAGATCCAAGAAGCAGGGATAAAGGAGGTGAGAGATGCCGCAGATAGGGCGGACATGATTACGGAAGCATATAAGAGCTTGAGGGAGAACAGAGTGAAGAATGAGGTGAGACGCAGCAATGGCAGATCCAGTGGAGCCTGGGGAGGAAGAAATTACGAAAGACCCAGAAGAGTCTGGGGTGAGAAGAATTTTGATAAATGGGCGGATAAACGTAAGTACCCTAAAACTCAGAAGAGTAGGTCGCGCACTTCGTCTGAAAGTGAAGATGAAGGAGCTAAACGAGAAACAAATCATTATCCAGGAAATCAAGAGTCCAGTAAAGCCCCACAGAGTGCAAGTAGTGTACCTGGCCCGAGGAACTCTCATGCGAGTGGACAAAGTCAGAACCACTCTGGTACATATAGAAGATACTTTTCCCAGGTGAGATGTTACAACTGTAACGGATTGGGTCACGTGATGCGAGATTGTCGGCAGGGCAAGAGAATTGTGACCCTGGCCATGTGTGACCCCCGAAGTAAATATACTAATGTGTTCCGAGACAAACCACAGATGGTGAACTTAGTGAACGAGAGGTATAGGCCGTTCATAAGTAAAGGTTGGATCAGTATAGGAGGCCAACCTGAGGTAGAAGTTGGTATCTTAAGAGATACCGGAGCTAATCAGAGCGTGATTGCGAGAAGCCTGATTGGGAATGATCGACGGTTAGCTGGCAGGAGAAAGATGAAAGTATATGGGTTATTGTCTGAGAGTGACATGCCCGTTTGTACTGTCCAGCTAAGGTCGGAATATGTGTCGGCGGAGGTGATGTTGGGAGTGTGCCCCGACATACCTGTTCCAGGAGTCCAAATGATCCTGGGGAATGACTTGTGCGGGACAAAGGTGTTGCCAAGAGTCATAGCGGAGACTGTGCCAGAGGAGTGCCCAGAAGGCCACGGCACGGGTGGGACACCTGAGAGTGTGAACCTGACTGACATCCGAGGAGATGAGTCAGGAGACCGCCAAGCCATTGAGTACCCTGTCTCGGTAGTGATGAAGGCAGAGGTGGCCGACGAGGAAGACGCTGGAGAAGATGAGACAGTGTCTATTCAGCCGGTAGAAGATATCGACGTAGATATAGCGTGGCTGTTTGATGAAGGTCCAGCTCAGGAAGATGAAGTCTCGGTGAGGCCAAAAGTGAAGATGGCCCAGCCAAAGAAAAATCATGTGAAGAGAGCGAACCTGAGTAGACCCCAGCCTGCTGAAATTAAGGGTCGGAAGGTGAATGCAACTGTGCTGAGCAGAAGTGAGGAAGGATGTGGACATACTGAGGACGGGAGTAGAGCGTCAAGTGTCCACGAGCACAGAGGCATTTGGATAGTAGAGTTAAGTTGTTTGAGATGTCAGGAGTTGACATGTTTCACAGAAAACGCGGAGGAGAGATAGTGAAGAAGAGTAATAGCCGAGAAAATGGAAGGAGAAGAGACAGTATGTGTGGAGAGATGCTTACGAGCACTCTAGGAGAGGTAAAGCAACATGTACGATCGAGTGCTGTTGGATGTAGTACAGGGCTCGGAGAAACTTCCAGGGAACAAAGAAGAGTTGAAGGAGAAGAAATGGAGTTGTATAGAGGCGAGAAGTGTGAGAAGAGGATGATGATACAAGCATGGAGGAGTAGAAGAAAGCCGAGGACTCGATGGAAGTCAAACAGGATGAGGTCTCGGATAAATGAGGAGACGAAAGGGAGGATCGTCGGTGAAGACGAGGGAGTGAAGTATGATGGCAGGAGACGAAAGTATAATGGCAGTATATGGAAGTGTGAAGACGACAGAGGAGGTACAGACAGTAGATGTCTGACTCTGGACGTGAAGAGAAGAAGACAAGGAAACGGAGGGTGGAAACAATAAGTAGAGTTGACCGATGGAGTGCAGGCGTCCAAGGAGGACAGCCTAGCCAAGAGGTGTCAGGAAGTCAAATCGTTTGTGAGAAGATCATGTTTCGGGCGAGTTGTGAGCCAGATGTTGCAAGGTGCAATGAAGTAGTTGTAGACTCTGAAGAGTACGTAAGCAGATCAACCGGTCGAACCAATCGGTTGGAGAACGAGACAGTGTGGTGGCGGATGTATTATCCCGAGCTTTGCCACTGGAATAACTCTCAAAAATAAGGGGAGGGGAGTGTTATGATCTCAGCCTGCAGGAGAAACGAGTCTCACCCTTTGAGAGTTATTCAGCAAGCCTGACCTAACTGGAAGGTCCAGGAATTATAGAGGCGATAACACAGATGTAAAATAGTGTGTTGAATTTATATAAAAGTTTGAGATTATGGGCAATGAACTAGAAAACAGATAAATGACTTGTTGGAGATGTGGACAAGTTACTGGAGGCGTGAGGCTCGCTTGTGGAGGGCGATGACCTCACTTGAGGCCGAACATCGCAGGGGAAAGCCGCGCTTCGTTGAGCTCCCGCCAGAAGGGACCCCTAGCGATATTATCTCCAAGAGAAGAGAAGGTGCAGACGTTCCAGCGTTGAGTCGAGCTGAGGACGTGTGGTCTCAAGTCCTGGACGG